>CM028757.1:10851052-10951052 GCA_016801395.1 Leptodermis oblonga
TGTGGGTACTACAAGAAATTAAATGTCTTCGTGATTTATCTTTTTAAAATGAATGGTTGGGTAGAGAATGAGGAAATTTTGCTTTTGTATTTACCTTTGGAGAGATTTCATTTTGGGGCTAGGTCTTTTTGGATGGAGCACAGTCATTATCAATAATGTGTAAACAAATCACTTGCCTCTTTTGTTCTTGAATTCTTATTTTCTTGTTAGGTTTTCTTCTTACTTTAATGTGATGATTGATCTTAGCTACGTTCCATTCTGTGAGTTTGCGTATGTTTTAACAAGATAGATGTGTTTTAAGCTTATCCTTAGAAGTGAATAGTCCCATTCATTTTAAAGAATCAAATTGTAACTCTGGATGTAGATTGTAGTTGCTCAACTATGCGTGTGCATTTTGAAATCTAAATGTAGCTTTTCAATTTGCAGTGGGTGTGGGTTATTGTTCCTACTACGGAAAGAAATTTGATCCAGAACCAGGTAGGTGCAGGAGGACAGATGGGAAGAAATGGAGGTGTTCCAAGGATGCTTATCCAGACTCCAAGTATTGTGAACGGCACATGCACAGAGGCCGTAACCGTTCAAGAAAGCCTGTGGAATCTCATTCTGCTGCTTCGCAGTCCTTGTCAACTGCGATGCCACACATGGCTACTGGAAGCAGTAGCAGCAGTGGAATCTTCCAGAATAGTGGCAGTGGAAGCTATCAAAGTATGCCCTTTTCTGTTGGTAACTCAGAGGATCTGTATTCTGGAAGTAGTGTAACAAAGTTGCAGATGGAGCCTGTGTCATATGGGGGTGATAACAAAGACTATAGGTAATATATCGTCGCCTTACTCTTTATCAGGGTGTTAATTCTGTAGTAGTTGTAGGTTTCACTCTTCCACTTTCCTATTTGCCCTGCGTGGTCCGATCTTCATATAGGATTTTCCGAGATATTTTGTTTTCCGGTCCATGAAGAGCTATTGAAACTGTCTATTTGAAATAAAATTGCAAACCATGAACCTTATTTTTATCATAACACATCTTTAGATTGAGTGAGATCCCTAACTTAGCTTTGGATTTTCAAGTTTAAAATTTTGTACAAAAACATGTCATGTATGTTCACTCATTTGAGGCTTCTATTATGTTCTGTCTATGAGAGAAAAGGTATTTTGGGATATGATAGTTTTTTCAGTTGGAATGGTAAGAGATGTACAATTTCATCCTCGCAAAGTACTTGGATCGAACTACGCTAATATCTTTTACACTTCACCATTATGTAGAATAATGTGTCATCATAGGATAAAGGAGCACCAAGAGTGTCTGGATATGTGTGTTCATTTGATTTAGTGCACAAAATTTCTTTTGAGGTTTGCATACATCTCTCAGGCTTGTTTGTTATTGAACTTGATTAAAGAAGAGTGCTCGATCTAAGTAGAATTCTGTTTGGTCCAAAGCTGGTGGTAGATTCTTCTAGTAAGTAGCAAGTTCATTCCCAGCTTTACATTTAGCTATTATATTATTAGCTTTTGCAACAGTATTTTGTTCGGAACATTGATACCTGACGTGATGGATGGTACGTTTGTCTCATTAGTCATTAGGTGACCTGACTAAAGTAACTTCGGGCCTGTTCTTTTTGTTAGGTTTGAAACCAAGTTTTGGAAAAATAATTTTGTAATGTAAAAGTGTATTGAAAATATAAAAAAGGTGTGGGTGAATAGTATAAAGTTGTATTGGAAATGATGAAAACTGATTATAAAATTATTTTTCCAAAACCAAGTTTCAAAACCTAACAAAAAGAACAGGCCTTTCCTTGATATGGGTTTTGTTGCTTGTATGCGTTAGTACATCATCAAACCTATGAAGAGATGACATGGATTATGGTAAGACTCACAGTATTGCCCACACGGGGCAATCACTGTTTGTACCTAAATAGTCGGTGTAGGACACATAGAAAGACCTGAGGATAGTTGTCCAAATGTCTTGTTCACTCTTTTCCACATCACTACTGGTAGGAGTATGGATATAAATAGTTGGTGGATCAATCTTGTGTCTCATTGTAACATTTAATTCCAAGTGTTGAGGAGATGGAGTATAAAGCTGTTCAATATTCTCTTCCAGTCCTGTTTTGTGTAGTTTGAAATCTGTGACTGGAGGAGAGATGATTGTAGAGGTGCTGCTATTTTCAGGTATATCCATGGATTGACTCCTGATGCGGATCAGCACAATTTTTCTCCGGAAACTCCTGGAAGTGTCGGAAATATAGGGATGGGATCTAATGTGGGTAACACGTGGCGTCTACTCCCATCCCAAGTTCCATCCAGTCCCTTGCTGAAATCAAAAAATGATTCGCAGCTGCTGGCCCACCCTTCAGATCTGCAGATGGCTCATGCTTTTGATCCCATGATGAATGCTAATATGTCGAAACAGCGACAGCAGCATTGTTTCTTCAGAAATGAGATCAATTCACCTGGGCCAGTAAAGCAGGAGCAGCATTCTATGCGTCATTTCTTTGACGAGTGGCCTACAACTAAAGAATCATGGTCCAATCTTGACGATGGTGGATCGAACAAGAATGCATATTCTACAACTCAGCTCTCGATCTCCATTCCAATGACTCGCTCCGAGTTTTCTTCAAGAGATTCACGCTCTTCGGATGGTGAGTGTTGATTACTCCTTGCAACGTTCTCTGCAATATGGTCTAACTGCTATAAACTTTGCCTGTTTGCATTTGTATGCAGATGCTTGAAGAAGTTGTCCATCAGAATACTTCCAATGGAATGATGATGAGGATGATGTTTTTCCCATTAGTCTACTAGTGATGTACCTTTCATCAGGATCTTTACTGTTTCTGTTGCTTTGACTTTGTGTCTTCCCTGGTTGGCCAACAACATTTTCTGGCTATTGGCTTTTTGTAAAATGGATTCTATGCACAAGTGTGCCAACCAGAATAAATGTGCTAGTGGCAGTCAGTCTTTCTGCAGAAACTATTCATCTTTTCATTTTCTGCTTTGCTGCCCTTCTTTTCTGATGGGTGATTTACAGGTAGCTCTTTATCTATCTCATTTAAAGAGTCATGTTTCGAGTCAACTTTGTGACTCCGAAACATTTGTATCGTTCCACTAAAATCACGAACCTTGACAGCAGAAAATGCACCTTTTCCCATGAAATTATACAATTACAGTTGAGAAGTAAATGGGAAAAGTTCTTTTTACCAACTATGCCCAGAAAAGGAAAAAGCACACTCAAGAAAAGTGATTACTTCCCTCTGCCCCAAAAGCGGTGACAGTAAAAGTATGAAAACATGATATAGAGGCTTTATTTCTTCATATCATGAATATAAGGACTTGATATAGAGCCTTGTTAAACTGAAACTGCAAATGAATTTATACATACACTAACAGATCAGATAAGGCATCAAGAAAGATTGATGCACTGCTGTTGTAACTAACTACAAAAAATGTGAAAGTTGCAGATAGAAAGTTGTACCAGGAACAAAACATCTACAAAATGGTCAATCTAGTCCTCACAAAACACAGCGTTACTCCCCATCAACCCGCTCCCCCCTAGGAATTGTACAGGATATTCAAGCCAGAAAAAGGCATTTTTCAAGAACCTCCATCTTCACAATATATAGCATTCTCCAAAGAGATCTGTCTTGTCAGTCTTTGGAACCTGGACAAATGGTGTCATTTATTAGTTCTGGATCGGTTACAACCAGAGAATAAATGAAAATCCAGTCTGCATGAAAATGCAAGGATCGCAAGAGCATACCCAGAATTAGTATTATGGAGGGAAAAAAATTCTGCCTATCAAGGTTTCAATGCGTAATCTCAGCATTCAATGTGTATTCCTGAATAATCTCATTTTTCAATTATTCAACTATTTCATTTTACCAAGTTCAATGTTAGCCAGATTAGTCGACATTTATATGTTTCGATGCAACAAGATGTTGTTTGTATACTTTTGTTGATTGGTTAACCGGTCACATTTTAATCATGAAATGTCGCTTCTAGTAAACTGAGAGCTTTAGCTTTAGCATACCCAGAATAAGAATGAACACTAAGCTAGAAAATCACATTATTAGAGAAAGAAGCTTTGATTGCAGTCATTGAGCATCCCTTTCAGTCTCAAGATTTGGGGAAGTCAAGAATAGAAGACAAAGAAACAGTAGGCATATACGGTATAGAAGCAGGAATCTTAACTGAGTAAAGAAGATGGAGAATCATTAGACAAACCAGAGGAGAAAATAACAATCATTTTGCATCCAAATATAAGGGCACGCGATGAAACAGTTTCGACAAGCACGAGGCGAGGAAAAACTAAAGTTGACAATAACACACCTTTGTGAGGATGAAAGAAGTTTCCACTTATTCTTTCGAACTGATCCATTACAGGTTTGGTTCTCAATAGAAGTACAGTTTGCATCTTAGACATGTCCAGCCCCTTCTCTAAAGGATTTCTGCTACCAAGGGTAGAAAACATTTCACTTGTTTTTTGTTGCAAGCCGTGGATATTCTCTGTCAAGTTAAAGTAAACACCCCGAGCGACGTTTTTCATGCTAAGTAAACTTCGGGATTGAGCAATTTCCAATGTACCAGTTCTAGTGGCCATGAGAGCTACAGAAACAGATAAGATACATTAAAGTAAAGCCTTCAACCATTTAATCATAAACAAAAACTAAGCAGCAACTTCTCAGCCATCAACCTAACCAAACACAGCCTTAACCATGGATTTCCCACTTAGAAACCCTCCAGCTGTAAATAAACCTTAACATGACAAATTATGAACCAGACACAAAAGCAGAAAAAGCCTGACACAACACACGAATCTAACACGTTATAAGTGATCCACCAAACCAAGACATAACCTGATTCACCCGAGCATTTGGCCCAATATGTTGAGCACCTACCTGCCCACTCTTGCTTGCTAACAGCATTGAATAAAATCTAATCATTTACCTAAAAATATCAAACAAAGGGTACACCAGCATTGACATATAAAGCATCTTTAAGCAAGAATGATTAAAAGATACCATTGTAAGGAAGCGTGTAGACATAATTAGCCGGAAGACCAATGCCAATACCAGCAAGAGTGACACCAACACTAAATCCAGCACCACAGCCAGCACCAACATAACCAATCGCCTCAGGGCCGAACCCCGGTCCCCATCCAACGCCACAACCAATCCCTATCCCCATGCCCCAGAAGGCTCCCAATGTTGGGTGCACTGGATTCCACCTCTCATACCTTCTAAACAATCCCTTAATGATCATTTCAACCTACAATCACAAACAAATAATTAAATTCTAATTCAAGAAACGTAAAGGGTTAACTATGGTTTAGCAGCAAACAGAATAA
This sequence comes from Leptodermis oblonga, assembly GCA_016801395.1. NCBI lineage: Eukaryota > Viridiplantae > Streptophyta > Magnoliopsida > Gentianales > Rubiaceae > Leptodermis > Leptodermis oblonga. Next base: position 10,856,390 of record CM028757.1, read on the forward strand.
TATTCACACAAATAAGCAATACGAAAAAAAAAAAAAAACCAAGAATCCTAAAAGAAGATAAAACATTTCATGACCCATGATTGCAAAACGCATACCAGTCTAGACTTTTCTTATGAGTTCCCAATTACTTTCCCAGTCAAAATCTTTTCTTTTCATCCTATTGAGGAAACCCATTCTACAGATTAAAGGATAGAACTTCACACCAGGAAAATGAAAGAAATAAGTTACACGGAAGTGGCATTTTGGCAAGAAATCAAAAACAGAAAGCCCACCTGATATCATACTTCAGATGAGAAATTGCATTACCGTTAAAGGAGTGGCCAAAGATGTCGGAAGGGAACCGCCAGTATTTTGAAATTAATAGTAGAAGTCAGCCAGTCATGGAGCAGAGGGCAAACCGGGCGGAGTTCGCCATGACCCGACCCGATATGCTAGAACTTTTCTTTTTTCTTTCTCTGTTTTTTCGTCATTTAAATTAGCGGCTGCAGTTTTTCTCCGTCGGATATCGTTGGGCCCGCTTCACAAAAATAATTGGAAGAGACAAAAGGATAAAAATCTAAAAGCGCTGGCTTTTACGAAAGACGGACCACGACTTTCGGTTTGATGCTCCATAGAAAACTCGAATATGCTATTTTGAATGAAAAAAATTTCAGGATGAAGGATCACACAACTTCCTAGCTAGGATTCAATAAGAACAATTTTGTGAATCATCGTGTATGATTGACTAAGGCTTTATATGATTTCTTACATGAATCATATTGATAGAAATGAGTTTTGCTAATGAATATCTAATATCACTGAAAATTACCCAGGTCAAATGGCCGCTTGTGATTGTTTCTCGAAATGGTTTGGTGTCTAAGTTAGTCATGTTGAAATATCAAATGTATAAGTGTAATATGAGTAGAGAGAAGAAGAGCATAGATTGGAATTCGACTTCAACCTTTTAATGAGGTATTTATAAACAATCCGATTACAGTGTAGTTTTGTGACCAAGCAATACAAAAGTTTCCTGAATTTATTATAGATGTTGGATGTTTGTACTGATCATGTTCGTTCGTTTGTTCTTTCTTTTATTGGTCCAATTATCTAAATAATCATACTTATGTAAACACTTAAGATTTGTGGATAATGAGACCAAAAGAATGAAAAGACAGAAATGAACCTATGAGTGATTTATTACGCCCAAATTGGTCCTGGTCCCAGATTCCACCTATAGTAGATGTTTTTGTGTAAAAACTTGCTTATAAAAGGTAAGAATGTGTATTTGTATTGGTTGTTTATATTTCCTTATAAAAAAAATTCAAATTTCACACTCAATACGTCTTTCTAAGCTCTCATTTCTCTTATTCTAAATTTTAGGGTAGTTCATATGATTTTGGCGGGTAACATTATACTCTGAGCTTATAGTCATAACTGATTTGCCTATAAAAAATTGCTTAAACTTGTGTATATGGAATAAACTTGGAAAAATATGATCCATTAAACAGAAATATATGCTCACCAGTCAGTAGTCTAGGGGTGAGCAAATACCCGCGGGGCGGGTCGACCCGCGGGTCATAACCAGACCCGAACCGAAATTAACCCTATTTTTCGGGTCGGGTTGGTTCCACACCCCAAAATTTCGGGACAATTTCGGGACGGGCCGGAGAAGTTCAACACAATTACCCGTCGGCGAGTCATAACCTAGCCTTCCTTTTCTTCTCCTTCGTTCGTCCCACTGTTGAGACTTTCGCCGGAGCCACCGTCTCTGTCGTCTCTCTCACTCTCCTTTCTCGGATCTGCTCTGAAGCTCCTAAATCCCGCCTATCGGTAACTAAACCCTTCTCTTCATCTGGGCTCTTTTCAATTTTGTTGCTACCGAAGAGGAATTTTTGCATTTGGTGAAGAGGTCATGGGTGGCTCAGCCGCAAATTGCTTCAGTCAGTTCATGTTGTCTCGTCGGAGTAATTGCTAATGGTGTTTTGTATGTGGCAAACCTTGGTGACTCGAGGGCTGTGCTTGGGAAGAGAGTAAGCGGTGGCCCTTCTAGTATTTCATCTACAGTGGTGGCAGAGCGTCTATCTACTGATCACAATGTTGGGGTTGAGGAGGTGAGGAAAGAGGTCGAGGCACTGCATCCCGATGATGCGCACGTAGTGGTTTATACTCGCGGAGTTTGGCGAATTAAAGGCATCATTCAGGTATCAAAGCTTGGTTTGGAAATTCTACTGCTTCCCATATCTTGTTTGTAACTTGTTATTGATCTATTTTCTTTGTTTGTATGACTGTCTCTTAAATGTTCAACAACTGCTTTCACTCTTTGTAGTATGTTCAATGTGATTGGTTCTTTTTGATGTATTAGTCCAGCTCCTACCCACCAGTTTTTGGGTGGGATGATGCAGTGGGTTCATTCTAGGAAGTTTTTAAAATGTTACCTTCCGGGAACCAAGGTTCTGACCTTTTTATGAAATGCAGCCAACTTTCCATACTCTATAAATTTTCTTGTGTTGTGGTAGTTTATTTGGCCTATGAGAAATTTGAAATTAGTTTTTCTTGTGTGCTTTTATTTTTCACTAATTTGGTTCATCAGATCTGTTTTTGGGTTAAGCATCAGTTGTTCTCTGAAACATTTTTAACAAAAAAAGTGTCATTTTTAACAAAGAATGATCTGGCTGGAATAGTTTCCAAGCCAAACTTGACAAGATTTGGTATTGTTAGTTTCTGTAAAAGCTGTTGATATGTAAGTGTGATAAACATGCCGAAATTGAATTTTATTTGTTCTGTTCGGATGAATTTTGCATATTGGATTTAATTGATCTCCCAAATGCCAGTAAGAGTGTTTTTTTTACCAATCCAATTCCAATTCAAATTCAAATACATATGACAGGTAATTTGTGTTGCCTCAATGAAAAAATGTAACCTGATTTCTCAAGTAAATTTTCTCTCTTTGTTTTCTTTTTATTCTTTATCAAATCTGTCTAAGAAGAAGCTGTGGTTCTGCTTTTAGCTTTGATTACATCTGTAACTATTTGTGCTTGGATTTTGTTGAAAGAAGGAAAGTTAAAAAGTTTATGGCCATTTAGATAGGATTACATCATTCTTTGTTCATCACAATATTACATATACCACTCATTGGGAGTTATATTTCAGAATCTGGTCTCATATACACATCCATGGCAGGAAAAATCTTACCCCCTTGACCACCCTGCTGATTTCATTTACTTTTTGCTCTTTCTAGAGCCATTGTTTAGCAGGGAAACATTTCCATTTGTTGGAAAAAAAAAAAAAAAAAAAATCTGACAATGGACTATTGATCTTACAGGAGCCATTAGTTTGCTGATTACTATTTTCCAGAATACAAGACTCTCCTCTCTTCTTTTAATTGTATGATAAATAATTAAAGCAATGGCGTTGTTGGGTTTCTTTTAATTGTAGGTATTAGAATATCTGGCTACGAGGGAGATAATTACAACTGAACATATACACTGGCGTCCACGTTGTCCTGGAGCAGAGAGGTTAGAGCTACTGAACAGACTTCTTTATATTTGAAGTTTACTGTTATGATTTTTCCACCAACATTTACATTAATAGACAAATGTGTTCAGTTCTTTAGTACAATGCTGGATTTAAAAAGCCTTGGAAATGCCTAAAAGAAACAGATGATGGGACCAAAACAAGGAGTCTTTTATATACTAACCAAGACACAAAATTATTAAGTACTACCCGAGCTTTATTGGTCTAAAATTCAGATTCACCAAGGATAGTGTTTTAATGTTGGTGTTTTCTCGGAAGAGATCTGTGTTGTGATATGGTACTGTTTTAACGTCCACAATGCTCACACTTCCAACTAACACATTCAAGCTCATAATATGTAAATTTCAAGTAACATCTTTTCTTCTTCTTTTTTACTTGTCTCTCGATTCTGAACTTTCTTCCTTTAGCTATCCCTTGGCTTCCCCTTCCCTTGCAGCCTTCAGATTATACTGCTTGACCTCTCTTCTGATTTTCTTAATTCTTTATGCAGGTCAGAGGTTTATTTCTTTTTTTTTTTTTATATGGAGGAAATGAAGTATGATGAGGGCAGATGGTGGTACTGGTTTGGGAAAAGAATAGAAAGAAAAAGAGGAAAAATGGAGGCGGTGGTGATGATGGTCAGGGAACAAACCATGTACTGGACAAGGGAAACGAACCCGAATCGCAGTCATATTCCAAATTAGGAGTTGTTCAGGTTGCAGTTGTGTAGGAGTTGACTGAGGATTTTTTCCTCATCTTTGTGTAGGAGTTGTTCAGGTTGCAACGCAAAGGCTCGGCAACTGAACAGTAAGTGAGTACTATATTCCCTTAATCTTCTTGTTTTTGTAGAGACATGCAAAATTTAGGTGATGCACCACCCTCCCTCTCCCCTCATGGTCACTGTGCACAACTAAAGAATCTGGTTTTTTTCTTTTTTTTTTTATCTATAATATCCTCATGTTTGCTCCACTAAAATATGGAAATAGAATCCTTCATGTATAAGAGTAGCAATTATGACTCATGAGACAACAATTGAGGTTAATATATTTAATAGAAGACATGATCTTTTAGTTGAGCACTTATCAATTTTCTGTTATAGTTTTGACTTATCAATTTTTAAAACTTTGGAAAAATGGCATTTTCAGTCCCTTTTGTTTTGGGCCAGTGGCAATTTTCGTCCCTTTCGTTTCACCGTGGCAGAAATGGTCCCTTTTGTTTGCATTTTGTGGCATTTTCAGTCCATTTTACCTGTGATTACCGGTCTCCCGGTTTTTAGGACTTGTTTGAAATGAAAAAATAAAATTGGGGCTTTATTACGATTTCCTTAATCTCCAATGGCCCAAACAATAATTTTTCACTCCAGCTCTTTCTCTCTCCTCTCAGCCCCCACCGCCCTACCCGTCGTCCCCAACTCTTCTTCTTCCTCCCCCTTCCTTCTCTCCTTCTTCCTCATATTTTTCTTTGGTTGTTTGTTGAAAGGGCCGATCAAACTAAATGGAGGTAAAGTAACCTTTGTGAATCCTTCATCATCAGTTATGTGAATTTCAGCTTCATTCAGCACAAACATGGCTTAATTAGGGTATCTCCCCTTTCTTATGCCTTTCAATTTGGGAGGAGTGAAAGAATTATTGTTTGGGCCATTGGAGATTAATGAAATCGCGAAAAAGCCCTAATTTTATTTTTTCATTTCAAACAAGTCCTAAAAACCGTTGACTAAAAAATTGACTCATGAAGACCTGTTATCACCGGTTAAGTGGACTGAAAATGCCACAAAATGCAAACAAAAGGGACCATTTCTGCCACGGTGAAACGAAAGGGACGAAAATTGCCACTGCCCCAAACAAAAGGGACTGAAAATGCCATTTTTCCTTAAAACTTTTTTTAGATGTCTGACATTGGAGATAATTACACCGAATTGTATGATGAGATTGAAGTGGAGCCACATGCTTTTACAGTGGATCCTCCTTCCTCAAACAATCCACAATCCACGGCTAGTACACAAAAGGGCAAGCGTCGAAGAGCTGAGGTAAAAATAAGAGAAGTTCAACAAGAACTAGGAGGGCAACAAGCAGATATGGTGAACCTCTGATTTCCAACATACTATTCCGGGCATTATCGCAGCCCTTGGATACAGATATTAATCAACTTCATCCTACCAATGGTGCTATTGGAATGCTTAATATACCTAATGTCGGTAACTTAGATCTTCAAATAGCAGAAAAGGTAGTATGTGATATGGAGGGCCATGGTTCAGATGAGCTTGCCCAAGAACTAGGAGGGTCCAAGAACTCCTCAACATCATCCACATTTTCTGTTCCAAAAGGTTCTGAAACACAGCTCATAGACCCCAACAAGAGTACAGAGGAGAACAAGAAATTTAATTCTTCCGCTATTCCTGATGATTTTCGATGCCCAATATCTCTTGAGTTGATGAGGGATCCTGTTATCGTGGCTACAGGACAGGTATTAAAAGTGCTTATCAGCTTCTATTTCTATTGATTATGATGTTTTGTTGTGCTGATGCATCTGCAATGCCACTTATCTTGTGGTTGAAGTATTTTTGGAAGAATTTTAGGATTCAACATGTGATTATTGATTTTATTTTTTATGGCTCTTGATTTTGCAGACTTATGAAAGATCATACATACAGAGGTGGATAGACTGTGGAAACACAACATGCCCAAAAACTCGGCAGAAATTGGAAAATATAAAATACGAGTAATAAAACTTGTTGTGTAATGTGATTTTGTTATAAAAATAAGAGAAATTTAATAAATCAAATAAAATGTGTTCTATTCATACATTTAGGAAGTACAATTTGGAGGGGAAGGAACCCCAAAAAAAAAAAAAAAAAAAAAAAAGTCCGACCCGACCCGACCAACCGGGTCGGATCTGAATATGACCCGGACCCGACTGGGTCGGGTCTTCGGGTAACAGTGTTTGCTCACCCCTACCAGTCACCCACTCTCCTTCAGCTAGGTTTGCTTGATGGAAAATAATGCTTCTATATTACCTCATGCAAGGATCCGAATCCAATCTTGGAATTTCCACTATGAATATTTTAGTTTTACCATGGCATCGTAGGTTATCACATAGTTTTAAAACATAGTGCGAAAAAAGAATTTTTTTTAACGTAAAATTGTGAAATTGAATAGTAAAAAATTTATATTAAAAATATTGAAAAAAATGTTATAATATATTAAATTTATGGTATAAAAAACACAAATAAAACCGATTAAAATGAACAAGCCTATAATTAACGACAGAAAGAAAGAAAATGCATATGAACTATCCAGGACTAGGACTACCACAAGTAATCATCTTGGTTGAACAGAGGAAACAGTTAAGCCATTGATTGAAAACGCAGCAGCAGCAGCAACATCATTTGATGTTATTAATGTTAATGAGTTCTTCTTGACTACTGCAATTTTGTTTGCCATGAAAGCAGGTTGCTTTGGTGAAGGAAGAGAAATAAGTTCACTGCCGAGCATTAAGACCACATCTGACATGGTTGGCCGATCATTCGGATTCTCTTGCACGCAGAGAAGACCTATGTGAATCCTTCTCAACGCAGCTGCTAATGTGGGCGGAGGATAATCCAGTACTGATGGAACCAGTAACTCTGGCGCCCGGTTCGAGATCCATAACTCCCAAGCCTGCAGAGATAATGTATATATAAGGTAATGACTAGAGAAAAGTAATATTCCTTCCGTCTCACTAAAGGAGTACTTATGTTTAGAAACATGTTACTTACGTGTGCGAGAAGATTGGGCGTTTCGCTGTAATAAAAGCCAGTGTTCTTCTTCCCGCTAACTATCTCAAGCACTAATACGCCGAAGCTGAACACGTCCGATTTGATGGAGGAAAGGCCTCCCAATGCATACTCAGGTGCCATGTAACCACTAAATAAAGTCATACAAAGAAATTTTGTTAGATCCTTGCTAATAATTTGAAGGAGATGAAAATATGGTTTTTCTTTGCTTACTAAGTCCCAACAATTCTGTTGGTGTTTGCTTCTGAATTATTGCCACAAAAAATCCTTGCCATCCCAAAATCTGATATTTTGGGGTTCATTTCATTGTCTAAAAGGATGTTACTAGCCTTAAGATCTCGATGGATGATCCGCAATCTCGAGTACTGATGCAGATACAGGAGCCCTTGAGCGATCCCTTCTATGATGCCCGCGCGAGTCCTCCAATCTAGCATCTGCTTTTTATTGGGTTCTGCACACAGAAACGCTTTTTCAGTATTAGAAACATGATGATTTTTTTTTTTCCAATAAAACGGAAGAACTAGTGAATATAACTAACTGATGTGTCATGCATAGAAGAAGACTAACCAAATAGGAAAAAGTCTAGACTTTTGTTTGGCATACACTCATAGATCAATATTTTCTCATCCTTCTCAATGCAACAGCCCAAAAGGCGAACAAGATTCGTATGTTGCAGCTTAGCTATTAAGAGAATTTCATTCCTGAATTCCTCCAGCCCTTGTCCTGATTTTCTTGAAAGTCTCTTCACCGCAATCTCCTGCCCCATCAGTAATTTACCCTGTTTACCAAGATGAGAAACAAAAGAAGAAATTGATCAGTTTCCATTGTGGAAGGTCCTAATTCAGATTGAAAAAATTAAAAATTGAGCTTACCTTGTAGACTGGTCCGAATCCTCCCTCCCCAAGCTTATTGTCTACTGAGAAGTTGTCTGTGGCAGCAGAGACACTTGCATAGCTGAACAATGGCAGATCAAAATCGTTCTCGCTTGCTATCCTCCCATTATCTTCTACATTGTTGCTGGAACTAAATTCAAATGACATTAAATCTCGGCCGTGGCCTTTGTTCCCATGACCTGTTGATCATAGAAAATATAGTCACACATGACGCTTTGGCTACAATTTATCACTATCAGTATTAGAAACATAACTGTTTTAATGGGACAGAGGGAGAGAGAGTAAGGGAGAAATTGTACTAGCATTGTTGTAGCAGGCTTTGTGTATCTGTAATCAAGTTATATGTATTGTTGTCTGCTTAAATAATTACCTCTCTGCAGCTTGAGTCTTCTTATGCCTAAACATGCAAGTCCTCCTAATGCAGGTCCTGCCAGGGAAACCACCACTGCTATAATAACCATGAACCTCTTTTTATCCCCTGGAAATCATATAACAGTGAAGAATTATATATGTTTGAATTCTAGTAAAGCACACATTGCAGACTATTCCTTCAGTGTAGCGGGGAAACTAAGGCCCTGTATGGTAAGTCCATTTGAAGTTGGGTTTGGATCAAGTTGCATGAATTCCACCCATAAATTATGTTTGACATCTAGATTTTGAAAACCAGAGTCCAAACCCAAGTTTTGTTTATCCCCCGAATTTCAGTATCAGCTAGTGCCTAGAAGTCACATTCCAAACCTTGGTTTAGACTTTATTTTAAACTCACGTTCCAAACGCAAGTTCAAATGGACTTATCACACGGTCTAAGTTTCCTGCTGAAAGAAAATTTTGAGATTTTGAGATAACAGACCTGAAGCATCTTGAAGCTCAGAAATCGCGAGTTTAACATAAAGAATATGTCTGTCATTAGTAGCATCAGAATTCTCTCTTAAATCCAACAGAGCTCCATTCCATACCTGGCAACTATTTTCTTCAAAGGAATAAGCAGTACAAGAGCAATCCTTAGAGCAGGCTGATTCGCATCCTGCAGCATTAATTTGAAGAGGTTGTGCTGGTATTGAGTTAGTAGGTTTTCTCAAATTTGAGATTCGTAAGAAACCATTCTTGTTCCCTTTTTGTAATGTATCATTTTCGCATTGCAGAGGGGCTTTTCTTTGACAACCTTGCATCCCATCCTGCATCCTACCATTTTGAGTGGAAAATGGCGCAAAACCTTGTAAACAAGTGCAATAGGAGGGGGTTGTAGCATTGGAAACACCAAATTCACCACAAAAACCATAAACATCAGATGGATCTCTAGGTTGAGAAAAGGAATCAGTCCAGGTTTTATTGCTTCTCACAACTGTAAGTTGCTTGAAATTGCCACTAGCATCCATTACTAGTCTTGAGAGTATAATATCAGTGAAAAGAGAATAAGTGAAATAAGTTTCACTTTGTGTTGAGACAAGGCTGAATTTAGCAATATAGCTCATTTCAGGAACTGATCCAAATATATTCCCATTCCAGATTCCTGTACTCCAATACACCTCAGATTTGTTCCATTTCAAGAGGAGTTGACCACCTGCTGTATCCGTGTCTACCTCAGCCGAGAACATCCCGGGTGAAGGATCATCTGAATTTTTCCATGAAATAAGACGCTGGGGTTCCATTAACCTTTGAGAAGGAGTAGGAGCAGTTATCTTGAACCCCAATTTGGCTCCAGGCAACCATGTATCAGAAGGATGATCAAAACTTTGCCAAAGTATTGAAGACCGCGGATTTGAACTTTCCCTGAGTTGGAAGTTCCCATTATCAAGAAGAACTGCCTCAGCAGAATTTCGCTGCTGTGATGGTAGCTTCAAATTTGTAGACCATACGAATTCTGCAGGCTCATTAAGTAACACCAGATTACCATCTTCACTTAGCCGAAGGGATGGAGTATCGGATTTGTTGGATAAAGGTGCTTCTCTATTAGCCACCCACACAATGGTCTTCTCTATAAATTCTTTGTACCAAATTCCTAGATAGATATTGTTGCCTTTAGAGAAGAATCCCAACTCAAATATTCCCTCTTGAGATACAATGGTTTGTGTTCCTGAAAGAGCCTGACCTTTTGTAAGTGTTTCAGCTGCAATGGACAAAGAAAATTGACCTCCAAAAAGTAGAAGCAGAATATATGAACACCATGTTTGTGTCATTCTGCACTCCAGAGTACTAGAGAGTCCCTTTTCTCTACAGAATGAAACTAAAAAACAGCTAATACAAAGAAGTCTTATGGTAATTTGGTGGATAACTGAATCCAAATATGACAATCCCATAGACTCCAAGTCAACTTATGGTTGTTCTGTTTCTCTTTTTTCAACATTTCAAAGTCTTATATAGAGCCGTGTAGGAACGAAAACAAAACCTGAGAATTGGTCCATACGAGAAAATTCAACACCAAAAACAAAAAGGGGGTTAAGTCAATATGGAACCAAATATTATAATGGAAAAACGCACTTTCCGTTTTGAGTTTTCAACGACAAATATACATGAAGCCATCTTAGCCATGTAATCCCAGTATAAAATTTCTCTGCATTAAGTGCTTTACAGAGTAAAGGATATAAACAAATACCAAACCCATTGACTAGAGGTTCAATTGAAATGCCTGTGTATGCAAATGCCATTATGATCACTTCAGTTTATTCCTCTTCAAAAAATGACTTTCATATTTCTACTCAAATGGTATAACTTAACTCAGAGATTCTGGGGAGCTTGGATGCTAGAACAACTTCAAATAAGGAACAATGACAAATTAAAGAAAAAGGGGGTTGTTGTCTACCTCGTATATTATGATTGCTTGGAGAACCGTTCCGGCGGTGGCAGACATGATTAGCTCTATGTTATCGACACAAACTGAATTTAGGGAAGGAGAGAGACGATCGAGGGCGAAGGAGAGTTGATCATGGCAGCGAAGATTCTTGAATTACTGAAGAAATTAAAGTAGAGAGACACCCGGCAACCGTAATGGGATCGAAGATTCCGAACTCGGGTTATATAATCAACTCCTTTGATAACGACGCTAGGCGAGCTGCCGCCTTCCTCCGCCCCCTCCGACGACCCTCTCCGGTGATTCTCTTGAGTTGGTTCCGCCATGTCTATATCAATCCTACTACAAGGGGACAAGTGACACTGTTGATCTAATAACTTCATTTCTAGTTTAAATTAGTCATTTCAAGGAAAAAATGTATTTTTATGAAGTGGCAAATTAGTACACTTTCTTTAAAAACTAGCAGATGTAGTTCACTTTTTTTTCGAAACTAGCAAATGTAATCCACTTTTTTTCGAAACTAGCAAATGTAATCCACTTTTTTGAAAAGCTAGCAAATGTAATCCATAATATTTCCATTTTTTTGCAATTTTTATCCAATTGACGAATAATTGACTCCAACTAATTGAACTAAAATAAACTATTTTCCTTGAATTATGAAATATCATATAACTTGGGACAAATTTCAAAAACTAAAAAAATGATATAAATTGGGATGAATGGAGTAGTAATCACATTTGATAAGTAATCATTAATGGAGTACAATCATACCAATGCTAACACACCTGATTATGTTATAACTCTAAAATTGCATGCTTGTGCGAAACGGTTGCAAGAGGGTGCGAAACGGTTGGAAGAGGGATAAAGAGGAAATATTTGCAACCTTAAGATCGTAAATACAAACCTTGAATATCGCAACGTAAAAGAAGGAAAGAAAAAAAAAAAATCAATAACTATGATAATAAACTTACTTAAAAGATAGGGAATCACTATAGTCCCTTTGCTGAATGATTCAACAAGTTAATAATAACCATGGGATGATGTGAATAAATTGTAGCCATATGATTGTAAAAATGTGTAATATTAAAGTCATCCACGCCAGCATGAGGAATTCGACCGGATACCGGAAGGGATGCAATTGCTTATAAGGCAATTGCATCATTGCACGCAATTACTTATGCAGTTGCATCATTGAATGCAATTGCTTATGTAGTTGCATGACTAAATGCAATTGCTTATGCAGTTTCATCACTAAATGCAATTGCCCGTGTAGTTGCACAACTTTAGTGGGAAGAGTTTAAGTGTTTAAAGGATTATATTTTAAACCGCACACTTGAAGAAACTACACAGGAAGTGGCTGCTGAATCTATATGAAATTCCAATTATCTATAGCAACCTAAGAGGGAGAGGGGGTGAATTAGGTTCTTGACCTTTTAAAAGACAAGTGTAAAAACAGATTTTACAAAGTGAGGTGTGTGATTAGTGATTTGCAAATTATGAAAGCAAATAAACAATCAAGGCAAGAACACACCAAATTTATAGTGGTTCGGATTCCCCTTGAATCATAGTCCACTTTCCAAGTTCTACAACTTGGTTTCTCTAATCAACTAGGAAACACTTAAAGCAGTGTTTCAATCCCTTATAATTGCTTAACTCTTTCTCAAGAGATTAAGACTTTTCTCTTGCCTAAGGCTACCAATGAATCTTTTGCCCTATCCTTCCTCAAGGACTTTTGGTCTTCCTCAAGGACTTTAGGTCTTACTCAAGACTCCATTGCCTAGCAATTAGGACTTTTGCTCAATCAACTCTTGATCAAGACTTTGACAAATGCCTATCTTCACTCTAAGTTAGGACTTCAACCCGTTGCCTCATCCAAACTTTTGGATAGGACTTTAACCCAATTGCCTAACTTAGCTCAAGTTAGGACTTGTACTGTTAGAATGTGGTAAAAAATGATGGCCAAAATTAGGTGAAAGTTTGGTGAAGACTATTTTGAACCCTTGGATTGTTAGGTGAAAACCATTGTGAGCCATTGGATTGGATTAATCTTGGCCCTTGGATTGTTAGGTGGAGATTAATCCTAACCATTGGATTTCCATTTCCTTGCGGCTTCACCATTTCATGCACCAACCAAAGCAAACAAGCTTTTGCTTAAACTTTGAGTTTCCTTCTCTCTTTCTTGTAGCTTTCTTAGGCTCCAATTGTGGAGTGGTTTTGGAGAGGAAGAAAGGGGTTTTCTTAGAGAGATAGAAAAATTATCTCTTGGGTAGAAGAAGGTGTATAACTCAAAGGGGCTTTGGATGTGAGTATTATTTGTGCTGTCATAAGGCTTGGGGTTGAGAGTGTTAGTGTTGTAATACTCTGTTTTGACATAGTGGAATTTTGTCGGTGCTCCCCTGCAGTGGATTAGGCAAATTGTCAAACCACGTTAAATCTATGTGTCTTTATTGTTTATTATTATTCCTCAATCATTTTCTGTTAACCATTTAATTTATCCATATCGTGTCCACACGCTCGTTTGCTCCAACATGTACAATTGCCCAACTCAACCTCTTGAGTTAGGTTTCTCCTTCTCCCAACTCAACCTTTGGTATTAGAGCGAGGTGTTACCGTTATTCTTTTAAGTCTTAGTATGCTCTGTGGTTGCGGCTTGTGACCGATCTTCCACATCAGAAAAGATTTTTGAGGTTATTGCTCAATTGAAAAGGTTTCGGCAAGTACTACGGTAGTAGTCAATAGAAAATTCTGTCTAAGGAGACTGGGTTTTAAATGGGACCATTTGTGATGCCTCCAGTCTTTCCTAGGAGTTTTCTGTTGTCTATCAGTGGTACTGGAAAACCTGTTTTGAGCGGGATTATGGCAACTACAAAATACAACGTGGATAAATTTAATGGTGAAAATGATTTCAGCTTGTGGCAGATCAAAATGCATGCTCTGCTAGTACAACAAGGTTTGGCAAGAGCATTGAAGGGTAAAGATACTTTGCCGAAGACCCTTACAGACTTTGAAAAAGACGACATTATGGAAAAGGCAACCAGTGCAATAGTGTTGTCATTGGGAGATGAAGTTCTGCGGGAGATGTCAGAGGAGAATACAACGGCAAAACTGTGGTTGAAGTTGGAAATCTTGTACATGACTAAGTCACTCACCAACCGGTTATATTTGAAGAAGAAACTATACACTCTTCAAATGCAAGAAGGCAAGCCGATTAAAGAACACTTGGATGACTTCAACAAAATCATCCTCGACATGAAGAACATTGGTGTCAAGATTGATGATGAAGACCAGGCGATCATTTTGTTATGTTCCTTGCCAGATTCCTACGATCATTTCATTGATACTATGATGTATGGTCATGAGACTCTTACCATGGAAGAGGTGAAGGTGGCCTTGAACTCGAAAGAGTTGAAAAAGAGAGTATCGGAGACTCGAAATGATGGTTCCGGAAATAGTTTGGTTGCAAGGGGGCGAACTGACAAAAGAAATGCTGGCGGTAAAGGCAAAGGGAAGGCTAGATTGAAATCTCGGTCTAGGTAAATCAAATGTTTCTTGTGTTACAAAGAAGGGCATATGAGAAAAGACTACCCTAAACGTAAAGGAAAGGAGAAAGAAGACTCTTCTAATTTTGGAGGAGCGGTTACAGCAGACAACTGTGATGATGCAAATGTTCTTTTAGTTTCTATCACTAACTCTAGTGATGAGTGGGTTCTTGACTCTGGGTGTTCATACCATATCTGTCCCAACAAGGATTGGTTCACAACTTATTAATTCATTGATGGGTAAAGTCCTTATGGGGAACAATGTAGCTTGTAAGGTGGTGGGCATTGACACGATCAGAATCAAGATGTTCGACGAAATTGTGAGAACCCTGATAGATGTCAGACATATTCCAGAATTGAGGAAGAACTTAATTTCCTTGAGTGCGCTTGATTCCATCGGTTGTAGTTTTAAAGCTGAAGGTGGAGCTATGAGGGTCTTGAAAGGTGCTCTGGTGGTGATGAAAGGAAAGAAGATTGGTGGCCTCTATATTCTGCAGGGAAGCACGGTTATAGGTGCCCCTGCAGTATCATCAATGGAGGATTCTGACACCACGAAGATGTGGCATATGCGATTAGGGCATATCAGCGAGAGAGGGTTGTCCGATTTAAGCAAGTAAGATTTGCTTTGCGGACATAGAACTTGAAAATTAGACTTTTGTGAGCATTGTGTGTTTGGGAAGCAGTGCAGGGTAAAGTTTAATACGGCTGTTCACAAAACCAAAGGCACAATAGATTATATTCATTCAGATCTGTTGGGTCTCTCTCGGGTTGCTTCTCATGGAGGAGGAAGATACATGTTAACTTTGATTGATGATTATTCAAGGAAGGTTTGGGTGTTTATTCTTAAACACAAAGGTGAAGTCGCTGTCAAGTTCAAACAGTGAAAGACTTTGATTGAAAAGTAGACTGGGAAGCTGGTAAAGCGGCTGAGAACTGATAATGGTCTGGAATTCTGTGGAGATGAATTCAATGCGTTTTACAAGGATCATGGTATCGTGAGGCATCGTACAGTGAGAAACACTCCACAGCAAAATGGGCTTGCAAAACGGATGAACATAACTCTTTTGGAGAAAGCTAGGTGTATGCTTTCAAATGCTGGGTTGTCAAGAGAGTTCTGGGCTAAAGCTATTAACACAGCTTGTTACTTAGTCAACATATGTCCTTCCACAATTATTGATTTCAAAACTCCTGAAGAAGTGTGGTATAGTGCCCCTGCCAAATATGATGACTTGAGAATATTAGGCTGTAAATGAAGGTAAGCTTGAGCCGAGGGCAAGGGAGTGCATATTTCTTGGTTATCCCGAAGGAGTCAAAGGGTACTAACTTTGGTGTCCTGAACTAAGAAAATGCATCATCAGTTGGGATGTGACCTTCAATGACGCAGAAATACTAAAAAAGGAGTTCGTAAAGGAGTTCGTGAGAAGGTGGAGCTTGAGGTGGGGCCTTCTAATAAAACCTCAACGGACCAAGATGTCGTGGAACAAGAAGATGGACGTCCAACCGAGAAGAATAATACACAACAATTGCAGCACTATACCTTGGCGAGAGACAGGCAGAGGAGACAGATCAGACCTTCTCAAAGGTATGGATATGCGGACTTAGTGTCGTACGCACTAAGTGCAGTAGATGATATTGATAGTCACGATTCACAATCAAATCGTGAAGCTGTCAATGGTCTAGAATCTGCACAGTGGATTGTTGCAATGAGAGAAAAGGTTGTATATCTTTTGAAGAATCATACTTGGGTGGTTGGGAAAAGTCACTGCCGGAGCAAGTATGAAAGTTGTGTTTATTTCAAGAAGCTCAATGATGGGTCCTTTGTTGATTTGCTCTAGTATGTTGATGACATGTTGATTGCTTGTAGGAACATGTCAGAGGTCAACATTTAAAGGCTCAGTTGACTGCGGAGTTCAAGTTGAAAGATTTGGGTGCTAAGAATAAAATTCTTGGAATGGAGAAGGTGTTGGAATGCTTTGGCATGAAGAGCGCAAAACCTGTCAGTACTCCATTGGAGGCACGTTTCAAACTTTCAACAGACTTATCTCCGGAGACTAAGGAAGAGATAGAGCAAATGTCATATGCTAGTGCCGTTGGCAGTATAATGTATGCCATGGTTTGCACTAGGCCTGATATCACTCACGCTGTGGTAGTCGATACATGAGAAACCCAGGGAAGGTTAATTGAATGGCAGTAAAATGGATCCTGCGATACTTGAACAGTACTACTGAAGTTGGCTTAGATTATGGAAAACACATAGACACTACTAAAGGTGTTGTCGGATATGTGGATTTAGATTATGCTAGAGACATTGACGTCAGAGATGTAGTAGCAGAAGGTGCTATTACGGTTGAGAAGATTCACATAGGGGATAATCTTGCAGACATGATGACTAAGCGTGTTCCAACGGAGAAGTTTAGGCATTGCCTGAACTTGATTGGTGTTGCCACTAGTTGAAATTTCCAGTTGGGGAGCAGCCGAAGAAAAGACTATGTCCATCATTTTGTCCAAGGTGGATAATTTTTAAATGTGGTCAAAAATGATGGCCAAAATTAGGTGAAAGTTTAGTGAAAAATATTTTGAACCCTTGGATTGTTAGGTGAAAACCATTGTGAGCTATTGGATTGGATTAATCTTTGCCCTTGGATTGTTAGGTGGAGATTAATCCTAACCATTGGATTTCCATTTCCTTGCGGCTTCACCATTTCATGCACCAACCAAAGCAAACAAGCTTTTGCTTAAACTTTGAATTTCCTTCTCTCTTTCTTGTAGCTTTCTTAGGCTCCAATTGTGGAGTGGTTTTCGAGAGAAAGAAAGGGGTTTTCTTAGAGAGATAGGAAAATTATCTCTTGGGTTTAGAAGAATGTGTATAACTCAAAGGGGCTTTGGATGTGAGTGTTCTTTGTGGTGTCATAAGGCTTGGGGTTGAGAGTGTTAATATTGTAATACTCTGTTTTGACATAGTGGAATTTTGTCGGTGCTCCCCTGCAGTGGATTAGGCAAATTACCAAACCACGTTAAATCTCTGTGTCTTTATTATCTGTTGTTATTCCGCAATCATTTTCTGTTAACCGTTTAATTTATTCATATCGTGTCCACACGCTCGTTTGCTCAAACATGTACAGTTGCCCAACTCAACCTCTTGAGTTAGGTCTCTCCTTCTCTTCTTGCTCCCCCTATCTTCTTGCCTAACTCTTAAACAAGAGTTGGACTTTGCCTAATACAAATTGCCTACACTCAAAACCCTTGAGTTAGGACTTTTCTAGATGTGTTTACAAGAATGAAAAGCTCCACAATGGAGTTTACTATGGCCTAACACAAATGGGTACAAAGTCCTTTTTCTAATCCTACCTTAACAAGCTAATTTGACATACAAATTATTGAAATGAAGCTTGAGAATGTTTCTGAAGTGTAGGAGACTTGAAATGGATGATTAGTCTTCAATTCTGAGCTTGGAGGTATTTATAGGAGTGAAGAAATCACTTCAAACGGTCATATAACGGCTATCTTTTGCTTCCCAACAGGAGGTTCAAGGTCGGGGTTCGACGTCGAAGGTCGGGCTAGAAGCTTTACTCCAGTAGCCTAAAAGGCTATTGAGAGGGTGTTGAAAACGTGGGTCTGGGCAAGGTTCGAAGTCGGGTTCGACGTCGAAGCCGGGTTAGAAGCTTTCTGGGCATTCTTGTTTTGCTTGCCGTTTCTTCATTATAGCTCCGTTTTCTTCGCCCTTTTTTGCGTTGTTCTTCTTGTGATCTCTTCTTTATTTTTCTTGGACTTTGGCTTCAGGTTCTCATGTTAGTTGGTGTGCAACTTGGACATCTTCTCGGATGCCTTGACCCACATTTTGACATTTTGAAAATGTTCCAACAGCTAATGGTCTTCCTTAGCTTTGAGGTCGATTCCCTGTCGAGGTCAACTTCATTTCTTCAATTAATTATAACCCGAGAGCTTGAATGCTGTCGAGCGCTTGTCGACGTTCGAGTTCAAAACTTTCTGGGCAGCGTTCGACTTCGAAAGGCTGTCGAGACTCGACTTCGAGACTGCCGTTGAACTTTGCTTTGCTGCACTTTTTCTACATCTTTTCTACAAATAACTTCAAGTGCAAAGTATTAACTAAAATCATATATTTGTTATCTTATCATCAAAACTAAGATTAAGACAATAGGTCTAACACTATACAAAACCTAAAAGCCTTCTAAACATTTCTCACATATTCTCCAGAGAAAAACTTATCCCAGACAACCATTATCCTGCTTCCATTAACATCAAGTCTAGACAAGGTAAAAAGTCATTATTTTATTCTTAAAAATGTTTTGCCTACATCCTGGCGCAAATTATAAAATAAGCACTTGCTTTGACTAGCTAGTATTGATGACAATGTTGTTGCTATCAAATTACTAATTTTACAATTAACTGTTCTAAATCTTTCTGACAGACAGAGTATGTTCTTTAATTTTGGTCATTCCTTGCGGTTCGTTTGAATATTCTTCAAACGTTTTAGACATTTTTTTTAATCATTTTATTATTGGTTTTCTTTTTTCCTTTTTTTAATCTTTGGCCAGATAACCTAGCATTTGCTTAGAAGCCAAGTTCTTAAATCTTTCATGTATTTAGAGAAACTGAAGTTTTTATATTTTTAGCATGTTATAAGGCTGCAGATTAATTGGAATTGACCTGCCAACCTGAGTATGGTTTTGAATCCTTCTGTATCCGTCCTCAATGAATTCACTCCTTTTAGCCTTTTTTGGCTGCAATAATATCCGAGTGTTTTCATTCAGAATTCACCATCCTATTTAGTGTTCTTTACCCCCCTTCTCTTTATCCTCCTTTGGTTTCTTAGATTGATCTCATATGCCTTACATTGTCTACTTACCTAACTGCAATAGGTGTTACTTCAGTTTGATCAATTAATCTTCCTGTAGCCACATCCTTTTTTTTCTGAAACATTTCCACCTTTAATTATAATCTAACTCTTGGTCTTTGCTGTACCAAAAAAAAAAAAAAAAAAAAACAACTGCAGTTATCGTGTCCATTTCTTCTAGTTTTTTGAAAAGAGAAATTGAATAGGGTTGTAGGTTAGTTTTGTTCTTCACGTGCTGTAGATTATGCATAGACTCAATATGCTATGAGATGAGTAGATACATCCTATATACAGTTAAAGTACAATGGTTAAAAAGACGTGACTAATGAAAATATATATGTCTACACTGATTTTTCTTATCATTTTAGATTCGGGGTTTTTGCATCTATTTTCATCCTTGTAGTTAAGATAATTTAAGAAAGAAAAATTAAAGTTTTACTAGAGACCGTGGTGGTATAATAGTTTTAATGGTAAGTATATTGTATACAAAATTGTGGTACAATCTAATATAATACTTAAAATCGTGCGATTTCGTTTAAAAAAAAAATCTTATCTCATCATTGTGTCATACATGTTGTGTGCATGTAAACTGGTGTTGTGGAAGGCAAGCAATTGCAGGTGTTCTTTTGGGCAACCTATAACTTTTCAATCGTGGTTCAATAGCTCAAAATTAGGAAGTATATTCTATACAAAATTAAAATACAATGCAGTACAATGTTTGAAATGGCTCAAAAAAATAATTTTCCCCTATAATATTATTTTTCATCATATTCATGTCATGAAGTTTGTTTTGAACATATGCCATCGTTATTCTAAACTTGGTGTTTAAAAAAATTAACTCATAATTATTTTTGTTAATGAACAATATAATGAGACGAGTAGATACATCCTATTAAAAGTTAAAGTACAATGGTAAAAAAGATTTGCATAATTAAAACATATATTTCTACACTGATATTTTTGCTTATCATTTTAGATTCAGGGTTTTTGCATCTATTTTCATCATTGTAGTTAAGCCAAATTAAGAAAGAAAGATTAAAGTTTTACTAGTGGCCGTCGTGGTATAATAGTTTTAAAATGTTAGGTAAATTGTACACAAAATTGTGGAGCAATGTAATATAATACTAAAAATTGTGGAATTTTTTTTAAAAAAAAGGTGAATTGCTTATAATAGCACGAACCTTTACCTGAGTGCAATTTTTACCCCAAAGATGTTTAAATTGCTTTTTCTACTCCAAACATTTCCAAAACGTGACTAAAAGTAGCATTCCATCAAAATGCTCCGTTAGATGGTTAACGGAAGGCTTTTTTTGAGGGCAAAATTGTCCAAATTCTTTTTCCTTTGTCTTACATTTATCTTATTTTACTTTTATTACCAAATGAACCCTCAATCTTTTACTTTTTTACATTTTCGTGCAATATTTTTTTACTTCTTTATAAAATAATCTCCATTCTTTTAATCTATAATTTAATATTATTAAAGTGTGAATTGAAATTTTCGTCATCTTACTTTGCAAAAATTCACATTTTAGTCACCATACTTTCATTTTTGCATTTTTTTGATAACTCTGTTAAAGTTGTTCGTTAATTTCTTTCTTACTCTCTCTCTCTCTCTTTGGTCGTCTTTTTCTTCTTCTCTTCATCATCCCTTCATCTTCTTCTCTTTCCTTATGTCACTCTCTTTCTTCATTTTACTCTTACCCCTTCTCTATTCCTCTATACTTCACTTTTTTTTATTCCCAGTTGATGCATGCCCAGGAATTAATCCAAAACCAAACCAATCCATCATCTGTCCCTATCTCTCACATGACCATCATCAAGGCTTTAAGAACACTGCTGCAATCCTCCCACCATCCTCCAATCCATCGCTGTCGGTGAAATCAATCCAACCTTCAATTCCTTGTATACCAATAGGATAGGTTGCATTACCCAAACTCTCAAATCAAAATCGATAACTCATCTCTTGTCAAATTATCGATCGGCATCGCCGAAACAGAGTTCCCCCATTTCGCTTCATCCGTGCCCTTAATTTCGTCTGCCCCTTTGGTCTTTTTATCGGGGTCTATCTTCATCATTGAGTGCTCTATCTAGAATTCACAAAGTGCTCTATTTGAGGCTGATGTGACGCAAAAATGCTCGTAAATGAACGCTTCTTTCCGGCTCAAAAAAAGATGTCTTGATCTGTAAGGCCCAAACTTGTAGAAACTTCACTAAAAAGGGAGATAGCCAAACTGGAGACCGAGCTGGGTAGCTCGGATCAGCACGAATGATGAAGAAAACCATAACTGAAGACTGTTCCGGCAATCACTGTAAATAATCAAGAGAAGAGCGGGGCTTTCCCCCCTGTATAGGCTCCGACGGTCAAGTTGGAGAGGTGGAAGAAAATGAATAGTATTGACAAAGTGCTCAAATGGTAAATCTTGCGTACCTCTCTAAGTCTGAAGACTTAGTATATATACTTCAAGACTGGGATATGCCCGTTGAACCTTCATGATTAGCATTCTCACCTGCTCCCCTCTGTTTAGCATGGCGTGTACGTTTTGTGTTATCATGACCGAATTTCATGGGCTTCTTCCTCCTCGAAGATCTGGGAAATCTCTGTATATATTCAAAATATATACCTAACCCTATAATGATCTTTACATACTGTGTCAGTGTAATATTTTAGTCCGGTCTAACTATCTTAGCTCAATTAGACTGAGTGTTAGGATATAAGTACGAGAAATCTTGTAAGACACATTGAAAGCGTTGGCCGACCTAAACCTTTTGACCGATCTACTATTTGGCTCGTTTTTAAGGATCTATCCGACCTAAG
Source organism: Leptodermis oblonga (assembly GCA_016801395.1). Lineage (NCBI taxonomy): Eukaryota > Viridiplantae > Streptophyta > Magnoliopsida > Gentianales > Rubiaceae > Leptodermis > Leptodermis oblonga. The sequence goes on from CM028757.1 coordinate 10,878,544, forward strand.
CCGGGTTTTGGACTTCTTACGCATCTTTTTATCTTTACTGTTTATCTTTTCTTTAGTCCATTAGGCCAGACCCAAAGGAAGTTCAATTTCATGCACACCAACAAGTCCCCCCAGTATTAGGTTTTACCGAGCTAAAACTTAATACTCTTTGTGTTTTACTGAGCCAAAAATTTGACTAAGATATTTATCATGCATCCCCTTGATATTTGTCCGAGCTACTTTTGAAATTTTATTTTCGACCTAAGCCAGTCATGAAATGTGGATTGTTCCGACTTAAGTTTACTAGAAGTGTTGAACTATTTCAAGTGAAGCAATAGAAATGGTTACCGACCTACCGAACATCATAGCTATCAGAAGAAAAGCATGAGCCAAAAACTAACACAAATCCGATCCAAAGAAAATAACATGTTAGCCGATTCATAAGTAAATAATGTGATGTTGACCCCAAAAGACTGAATTTATCAATAAAGGCATACCTCGGCTTTTGAAGAGTCGTGACATGACAGGACACGCTCAGCAACTTTCGAGGCGCTCGGTACGGCTTCCCACATTTTTCCGTTTCTCGAGGCGGTATTAATAGCTCCAGCGGTTGGCTTGTCTGCTACACTTCATCTTCCCGAATCTTTCTTTAAATACGAAGAAACCATCATTGTTGCCTCTGCGCTTTCTGAGAAAAGAGAGTTTCTATCCTTCTTTTTCTTTTTGCCGTGACTGTTCGAGTTGGTGATTCTCCGCCGTGTCCGTCGGTGTCACTTCTCCAGTTTGTGCCGCCGTTTCGTTTCGCTGTTTCTACGCCACTACCTTGCAGAATTCCATGGCCGAAGAAAGGAGCTCCGGTACCGGCGCGTCTCGTCAGAACCTATCCTCAGGTTAGTTTGGTCTTCCCCTTTCTTCTAATAGTTACAATTGATTCGCCGGCATAGGAATAATTTTCTGGTAAGTTTGATGCATGAACCTCTTTGTAATGCTTCCTGTAGATACGGCTGCCATATCGTATGAATTTCATCCCGAAGAGATAGTCTCCGAGCTTACTAGGGTAGAATTAGAAACCCTAGGATCGACCCATTACCTTGACTCGGCCATCCAAACCCACCTGCCCACATCCGAAGAAAGAATAAGTAGTACTTCTGGGGGTTGGGTCGGTATATATGAGTACCACATAAAATTCGGGCTAAGATTTCCTGCCCCTGATTTTTTAAACGAGCTATGCGACTACTTAGAGATCGGGCTGAGCCAGTTAGTACCCAACGCCTTTAGATTTTTAGTGGGGTTTATGTGTGTCTGCTTCGGGGCTAAGATCCGACCCACTGTGGATCTGCTTTTCCATTTTTACACCGTCCGCCAATATCCTTACGGACCAGAGTGGGTATCTTTCCAAAAATGTAGGAATGGGCCCGTCCTTATAACTGACTCCCCAGATACGAATAAACACTGGAGGGCAAGATTTTTTATGGTGAAAGCCGATGAAGCAAATCTCCCTTGCCGCTGGTCAAAGTTTATTGTGCCGGCAGATCAAACCCGAGATAAGTCCAATCCCATAGTGTTGTCGGACTATAAGGCGTTAAGATCTTTCACCAGTTCGGAGAAATATTGGGTTAAGTATCCTTCAGAGAGCCTTCTTGTCTGGGCCGGGTTGAGCCAAGCCCCCGATGTTGAGAAAGAACGTAAATACCTGTATCTGAACTTTTAATTATCGTCTTCCTCATCTTAGGTCAGCTTCCTAGATCGGTGATTCTGACATTTGTCTGTCTTTCTTATTTTCAGGTGGCTTCGGTGGGTTCGGTCGAAAGAAGAAATCCAATAAACCAACAACAGTTTCAGGGTCTTCAAAGAGACATTCTGCCGAGATTAATTTAACCGAGGAGGTTGGAATTGCTGATCCTCCTGCTGGTGCCTTAGTCCCCCGGGTGTCCAAGAAAAGTAGGCCGACCCCCGCAGAAGTTCAGGCGGCTAAAGCTGCCAAGGCCCCGCAGTTGTTGACGGATTCCACTTTGGGAGCCGAGCTACCGAGCCCGGATGAGTTGTTGGGGCCATTGGACCCGTCGTCCAAGGAAAGAGTTATAATTCTTAAAGATCAAAGGGAAAGACCGAGCTCCCTAGCTCGGCCTGTATATCAGCCCCACTTGACGGGGCCTCTGCCCGAAGATGTTCGGCCGTACTCGGAACTGGTGGCCGACTCCCACAACTCCTTCGCGGAGATAGTCGAGGCGAGCAACCAGATACTAAAAAGTATCGAACAGCTGGCACAGAAAGAAGCCTTTTTGGCTTCACAGATAAAAAGGGTAAACTTCTGAACTCCTAGCTAGCTCCTTGGAATGAATGATTACTTTGTGCGATATTTTTATAAGGCCCATAATCGGATTTTGTAGGTCGGAGTAAATTACGCAGCCACGGCCAAGAGGACTGTGGCTTTGGATATTCTGGCCCAAAGCTATGAGCAGGAGAGGTCAAAGAGGCTGACAGAGGCGATTGAGGATTTGGAGATGAAGCTGGGGGTCGAGTCCAGCAAAGTCACAAAGCTCCAGGCTACTAATACTGAGCTCTATACAGAAAACCAGGAGCTCAGTACCAAGGCCAGCCAGTTGGAGACCAAGAACCAGGGCTTGGAGGCTGAAGTCGCTGCCCTGAAGGAAGAGAAGGCCGCCCTGCAGAAGGCCGCAGAAGAGGAGGCAAAGAAGTGTTCTGAGTTACTCAGCCCGGCAGAAGTGGAAGCGGCGCGTCAAGCTGCTTTAAGATCTTTCAAAGAGGGGCCATTGCTGGATCTGATGAACCGGCGATTTTTGGAGCTCATTCTGTGCAGGTATACCTTGTGCTGGGATGAGCTTAGAGGCCCCAGATCGGTGGAGGGCCTTCCTGAAGATTCCTTGGCCCATACTTCTTTGCTCCCTCAGGGTCGTGATCCCTTCGATCTGTTCGAGGAGATCAAGCAGGAGTGCCGAGCCAATGGTATTCCTTTGCCAGAAAACACGGAAGAGGAAGATCCTGCGGCCGACCCAAATGGGACAGCTGATGAAGAAGCGACCTCCCAAGCTCCTCCTTCTTAGCTTTTATTTGTACAATTTTCTGAACATTTTTATTAGAACGATCTCTGTAATAGGCAGGCACACTTTTTTCCTTTGAATATATGACTTGATTTTTTCACGATCTTGTTTTCAACTTGTTCAAAGATAGTATTTTCTCAAGTGCGCTGCGTTCCAAGCCCACGGAACTAACTGTCCTTGCAAATCTTCTAACACATAACTACCAGTGAGTCGGGCTTCGATCACCGGGTAAGGCCCTTCCCAATTAGATACCAACTTGCCTTGATCTTGTGGCTTACTGATAGCTCGGTTCCGTAAAACCAAATCTCCCAGTACAAAGGCTCGATGTTTGACTCGAGCATCATAGTGTTGCCGAACTAAATTTTTGTAATTTAATTGGTGTACGTAGGCCGTGTCCCGGACTTCCTCCATCAAATCCAAGCTAAGCTCCAAGTTTCTCTGATTCTGATCCCTTTCGAAGTGTATGACTCGGGGTGCACCACTTTGTATTTCTAGGGGTATGACAGCGTTGACCCCAAAGGCTAGCTCGAAAAGAGTCTTCCCCGTAGCCGATCTAGGCGTAGTCTGATGGCACCATAATACGTGAGGCAGCTGTTCCACCCAATTCTTACCCTTATCTTCTAATCTGGTTTTCAACCCGTGCAACAAAGTTCGGTTGGTGAGTTCCACTTGTCCATTTGCTGGAGGATGAGCCACAGATGCGAAACGTTGGGTAATACCTAGCTTTGAACACAAGGCCGTGAATTCCTTGGATTCAAACTGGGTCCCATTATTCGAGATAACCGAGTTGGGCACGCCGAACCGACAGATGACTTGCCTCCAAAGAAACCGAGCTACAGTTCGCCCGGTAATATTCATCAATGCCTCGCCCTCCACCCATTTTGTGAAATAGTCTATGGCCACAACTAGATAATGACAAGAACCGATCTTAGGAAATGACCCTATGAGATCTATCCCCCATTCCGTGAAAGGCCAAGGAGCAATTATCCCGGTAAAGCTGGATGCTGGCAACCTGTGAATCATTCAATTGTATTGGCAACTGGGACAACGTTGAACATATTCGACTGCTTCTTGAAATAACCGAGGCCAATAAAACCCAGCCCCAATTACTTTCTTGGCCAAATTTCGAGCCCCAATGTGAGACCCACAGTCTCCCTGGTGTATCTCCTTTAGCACGGCTTCTGCTTCTCCTGAACCCAAGCACTTTAGTAAGGGCATTAAAAAACCCTTTTTATACAGATCTTCCCCGACTATTTGATAATGTTCAACCTTCCTTCATATTCGTTGTGCTTCCTTTCGTGAATCTGGTAAAGTGCCATTTTACAAATACTGCCATAGAGAAAATCGCCAATTCGGACCTTCACTTATGGACAAGATTGCTAGCTCAGCTGTACTCCTAGTCTGTACTTCTTCTACTAGAACGCTTTTAGTCAAATGAGAGAAAACCGAAGAAGCCAATTTGGACAAGGCATCTGCATTTGTGTTTTTACTATGTGGAACCCGCTCTGTAGTCCATTTTGGAAAAATTTTCAACTGCTGTTGCACCAGTGCTAAATATTCCTCCATTTACCGATCCTTAGCCTTGTACTCCCCCAAAATTTGTTTGACTACGAGCTGGAAGTCTGAACAAATTTTTAGATTTCTGACCCCCAGTTTCGAGCTAATTTTAGACCGGCTATCATGGCTTCGTACTTTGCTTCATTATTGGTGGCCGCAAAGCAGAACCGTAAAGCATAAGTGTGAATTTCCCCAATAGGGCTGGTGAGGATGATCTCGGCACCCGATTCGGACTGGGTGGAGGCACCATCTACGTAGAGTGTCCATGAATCATCGCCCTTTGTCACAGTTAAAAGAATGTCGGTTTCTTGTGTCGGACCAGGCGTGTCTTCCTGGAGGTCTGATACTCCCTCAGCTATGAAATCTGCCAATACTTGCCCTTTGACTGCGGTGCGAGGCGTAAAGGTGATATCGTACTCCCCCAATTCGATGGCCCATTTGGTGAGACGACCAGAAACCCCTGCTTTTTGCAAGACGGCCTTAAGAGGTGCGTCGGTATAAACGGTGACTCCGTGGGAGTCGAAGTAAGGCCGGAGACGTCGTGTGGAGTGAACTAGAGCCAAGACTAATTTTTCCAGGCTGGAATAGTTTTTCTCTGCTGCCTGCAAAACTTTACTAACAAAATAGATGGGTCTTTGAACTCAGTTATCTTCTCGAAGCAAAACCGAGCTAATTACAGATTCAGTGGTAGCTATATACATGTATAATTGTTCTCCAGGAATTGGCATGGTTAAAGATAGCAAAGAAGCTAAAGACATTTTTAATTGTTCGAAAGCAGTTTGGCACTCCGAGATCCACACAAATTTATCTGTTTTCTTTAAAATGCTAAAAAATGGTAAAGCTTGTTCTGCCGACCGAGCTAAAAACCGATTTAAGGCTGCTAGTCTACCCGTTAATTGTTGTACTTCACGAATTGACCTAGGTGGGTGCATTTGCAGAATAGCTTCTACTTTCTTTGGATTAACCGAAATACCCCCTTCAGAAACCATGTAACCTAAGAACTTCCCCGAAGTAGCCCCAAAAAACACATTTTTTTGGATTTAACCTTAATTTATACTGGACCAGAGTTTCAAGTGTTTCTCGCAAATCAAGCAAATAAGCAGACTCATCCCTACTTTTAACAAGTAAATCATCAACATATGCTTCCATGTTCCGACTAACTGATTTTTAAAGATCTTATTTACTAGGCGTTGAAAGGTAGCCCCAACATTTTTCAAACCGAAAGGCATAGTAATAAAGCAATAAGTACCTTTATCCGTGATGAAGGATGTTTTTTCCTCATCTTCTTTAGCCATGAAGATCTGGTGATAGCCCTTGTATGCATCCAAGAAGTTGAGGAAGCGAAATCCAGCTATGGCATCGACCAGAATATCAATCAAGGGTAGGGGGAACTAGTCTTTGGGGCAGGCTTTGTTTAGGTCGGTGAAGTCGATGCACATACGCCATGAACCGTCGGGCTTGGGAACCAATACAGGGTTAGCTAGCCATTCAGGATAATCTACTTCTCGAATGATACGTACCTCCAATAAAGCGTTGACTTCGATCTCTACGTATTTGCTGCGTTCTCCTCCAAGGTTACGCTTTCGTTGACGAACCGGCCTATGACTGGCATCAATGGATAGCCTGTGTTCAATGATATTTCGAGAAATGCCAGGCATGTCTTCCGGCCCCCAAGCAAAGACTTCCGCAAACTCACGCAAAAGGTTAAGTAAATCATGCTATAACTGAGGAGGTAAATCGGCCCCAATCTTAATTACCTTGTTTGGGTCGGCAGTCAAGGGGACGATCTTCACCTCAACCCCTGCCTCAATGGATCAATCCGAGCTACCTGCCAGGTCGGTGATGTTAATGGGATGAGCAATACTTCCTTGAAGAGTAGTCGGCGAAACCCGGGGCGCGGGGGTCGGGGTGACTGCAGAAGTAACTTTCGATTTTCGATCCAGAGGCACCTGTTCTCTTAGGGAAGCAGTGTAACATTGCTTGGCATGTATGACATCACAACGAAGAGAGGCCACCCCACCCGTGGTGGGAAATTTTAAAAGCATATGCATAGTAGAAGCAATGGCCTGAAATTGATTTAGTCCAGGCCGACCCAGATATACATTATAAGGTGAGGGTTCATCAATGACCACAAAATCTATGGTCTCTGTACGTTTTAGCTGTCTAGCTATCAACGTGACCGGTATGCTTAACTGTCTCATAGGAATAACACGGTGGTTGCCAAAGCCAATCAAGGGTGTACGTACTGAATTTAAATGTGCCTTATGCAACTGATATCCTGCCAATGCCTTGGTAGTAATTATATTACTAGAGCTACCCATGTCTAATAATGTCCTACGTACTTGATAATTTGAAATATAACAATCGATCACTAGTGGATCATCACAATTATAAGGCAACAAAAGATCATTGTCATCAAAAGTAATTACTGATGTCATGGCGTCCATTTTACGCTTACCTAAAACGTTTTTTCTTTGCCGATATACCTGCTTTCTCTGACAATTAGAGTCGCCTTGGGTCGGTTCTCCAGCTATGGTATTCACGACCCCAGCTACAGTCAGGTCGGCTCCAGCCCCAGCGTTTAGGGCTCGGGGGTCGGGTTGGGAACATTCTCGGGCAAAATGACAGGGCTCTCCACACCGGTAACATCCGGTATGTCGTTCCCAGGTTGCTGAAACCGCGGGTTTAGGCAAAGGGGCCACTTGTGTATATTGGGGCAGTTTCCCAGCTTGAATAAGCTTTGCTATCTCTGCAGCCAAATCCCTACAATCATTAGTATTGTGATCAATGTGCTTATGATAGTTACAATACCTACCAGGATTGAGCCGATCTGCGGGACCCGTCATGGGTCGGGCTGGAGGTAGCAACCCTTGATGCTGGATGGCCGCATATATGTCGGCTCGTGGCATGGAAAAGGGCTCGACCACCTGCACAGTATTAACACCTACCCCAGCCTTTGGGCCAGTGTTAGTAGTACTTACAAAGTTTTGCTTCTTACCTCCTCCTGGGGGAGGGATCGGGGAAGAAGCTTTTCTCTTAGCGTATAAGTCAGAAAAACCTCTTTCTCATTCCTGTTTTATAGCTGCAGCATCCTCAATAACAGCAAAGTTAACAGCAGTATCCATCATTTTAAAATAAGAGTGTGGGGGTCGGATGGCAAGTTCAGTAGCTAAAGGTCCTGACCGTAACCCGTTAATAAATGACCCCATTATAATCCTATCATCTTTTTCATGGCATTGTCTAGATTCTACGTTAAACCGATCTATATAGGCCTGCAACCCTTCTCCCACCCTCTGAGTTATGTTCATTAAGTGTGAAATAGGTTTAGATAGTATCTTGTTACCCATAAAATTAGCTAAAAACAAATCAACAAATTGATCTAATGAATGGATAGAGTTTCGAGGCAGAGTACAATACCAATTTATAGCTTGACCTTGAAGGGTTAGATGGAATGTCATGCAGCGGTTGGTATCAGACAAATTAGCGGCATCCATGACACTCATGCACTGCATCCAATGAGCCGTTGGGTCAGTAGTTCCGTCGTATTTGTCAACCTTACCTAAACCTTTGTAGCCCGGGGGAAATGGTGCTGTTTGAATTTCCCAACCAAATGGATGAGATACGCGAGAAGTGGGCCCGGCTCGTCCCAACTGAGCATATCCAGATCCAGGGAGGGCTGCTTGACCGGGTTGGGCGTATCCTGTTTGACCTAAGGGGTATCCTCCCATTCCGGGATAAGTAGGTAGTGACCCTCCAGTTGCGAAGTTTCCCACGCTGGGCCCGGGGTAATAGCTCGGGTTAAGTAAGGGAGAGTACCCAGTGAAGGGCTGCATGGCTCGGCTTATGCCTATGCCGTAATGTTGAAACTGAGCTAGGCTTGACGGTGCTATGTATCCGGGATATCCTAATTGGTTAACCTCGGGACCAAGGTGGCTAAACTGGCTCAATTGTTTACCTAGGCCGGGCTGACCTATTTGACTCGACTGTGGGCCTAGACCAGGTTGACCTAACTGACTCACTTGCTGTCCTAACATAGGAAAAGGCAAACCCGACATGAAAGGGTAAGTATTGAGCTGAGTGGTAGGAACCATGAAAGGAGCTGGAAAGGTAGGGGTGACCTGGGTATGGGCTAAGGTGGTGTAAACAGGAGGTGCAGTAGAAAGGGTAGGGAGACTAGCTACGTAGTTAGACCCTGAAAAATGATGAGCTCTCCCAGAGTGGGGAGGGCATCCCGAAACAGCGACAGACTGGGGGGGGAGACTAGAAATCAAAACAACGGAAGGATCGGCCATGGGATTGAATAGAGCTCCTGGTGGAGGAATAGTAAGGATAACTTGTGAACTCAAGGGATGTTCTACGTTAACTACATCTGGGATAGTGGTTGTAATACTTGAGACGGGGAGTTCCAAATTGGGAGTAGAGGTGACCGGAGGGCCATGGTTCATCAGGTGAAATAATTGTGGAAACAAACGGTAAAACTTTCTCTTTCAGCTTGTTCTTGCTGGGGGGTGAGAGGTTCAACAGCGGTGGCGGCAGTTGGTGGAGCGTTGGGGGTGGTAGAAACTATGGTGATGGTTGGAACTATCGCGGCCGTAACGGTGGAATCGGCGGCGGTGTTGGAAGAAGAAGCACTCACTCCCGAACAATCTTGCGTTTGCGTCATAGTTTCAACAAATTTCTTTAAATGTGGAGAAAATTTGATGAAATAATTGATCAAACGTTTCCCACAGACGGCGCCAGTTGATGTGACGCAAAAATGCTCGTAAATGGACGCTTCTTTCCGGCCCAAAAAAGATGTCTTGATCTGCAAGGCCCAAAGTTGTAGAAACTTCACTAAAAAGGGAGATAGCCAAACTGGAGACCGAGTTGGGTAGCTCGGATCAGCACGAATGATAAAGAAAACCGTAACTGAAGACTGTTCCAGCAATAATTGTAAATAATCAAGAGAAGAGCGGGGCTTTCCCCCCTGTATAGGCTCCGACGGTCAACTTAGAGAGGTGGAAGAAGATGAATAGTATTGACAAAGTGCTCAAATGGTAAATGTTGCGGACCTCTCTAAGTCTGAAGACTTAGTATATATACTTCAAGACTGGGATATGCCCGTTGAACCTTCATGATTAGCATTCTCACCTGCTCCCCTCTGTTTAGCGTGGCGTGTACGTTTTGTGTTATCATGACCGGATTTCATGGGCTTCTTCCTCGTCGAAGATCTGGGAAATCTCTGTATATATTCAAAATATATACCTAACCCTATGATGATCTTTACATACTGTGTCAGTGCAATATTTTAGTCCGGCCTAACTATCTTAGCTCGGTTAAGCTGAGTGTCAGATATAAGTACGAGAAATCTTGTAAGACACATTGAAAGTGTTGGTCGACCTAAACCTTTTGACCGATCTACTATTTGGCTCGGTTTTAAGGATCTATCCGACCTAAGCCGGGTTCTGGACTTCTTACGCATCTTTTTATCTTTACTGTTTATCTTTGCTTTAGTCCATTGGGTCAGGCCCAAAGGAAGTTCAATTTCATGCACACCAGAGGCCTTCTAGAATTTTTATTTTTGATTTAAATTTGGGGGCATTCATTTATTATCTGTTTGGCTTTCGATGAAAAGGTTTTTCCGGCGACGGTGGTGGGGAGTTGCTGTTTTGGAGAAATCCAGGACAAATTGATCTAATAAGAAGCAAGAGCTGGGTTTGATGAAGGTAATTTTTAACAGTGAAATTGAAAATTTTTGAGAAGTACTCTACGGCGTGGTAATTTTCAAGATAGAGAATGGAAGACCTGGCATCGAACATTTTGCCGGTAAATGTAACTGTATCCATGCGGTCTCCGATGACGACATTTCACTAGAAGATTATGATCTAGCCAACGTTGACATCGTAGAGGCAGAAGAAATGGGTTGACGAGGAGCCGCCGATGCCAATGAAGGATGCACACAGTTGGCGGTGTTGATGGTTAGTTGTGATTTGTGAGGGAGAAGAAGCATATGACGATGTGAGGGAGAGATATTTTTGGCTAGGAAAATCTTTTTTTAAGTTTTGACAAAAATGCTCCGTTAGTGAGTTAACAGACGACTTTAACAGAATGATCAAAAAAATTAAAAAAGGAAAGTATGGTGACTAAAACGTGAATTTGTGCAAAGTAAGGTGACAAAATTTCAATTCATCCTTTAATAATTATTAAATTATAGATTAAAAGAATGGGGTTTATTTTATAAAGAAGTAAAAAAGTATTGGACAAAAATATAAAAATTAAAAGATTGGGGGTTCATTTGGTAATAAAAGTAAAAGAAGATAAAGGTAAGACAAAGGAAAAGGAATTTAGACAATTTTGCCCTCAAAAAAAGCCTTTCATTAAGTATCTAGCATAGCACTTTGACGGAATCTAATTTTAGTCACGTTTTGGAAAGGTTTGGGGGAGAAAAAGCAATTTAAAAATGTTTGTGGTAAAAATCGTACTCAGGCAATGGTTCGTAATATTTTAAGTTCATTCTTTAAAAAACGTTATTATCTCATCATTGTGTCATACGTGTTGTGTGCATATATAGTGGCGTTGTGAAAAGCAAGCAATTACAGGTATTCTTTTGGACAATCTATAACTTTTCAGTCGAGGTACAATAGCTCAAAATTAGGAAGTACATTCTACACAAAATTACAATGCAGTACAATGTTTGAAATAGCTCAAAAAATTATTTTTTCCCTATAATATTATTTTTCATCGTATTCATGTCATGAAGTTTGTTTTGAACATATGCCATCGTTATTCCAAACATGTTGTTTAGAAAAATAAACTCATAATTATTATAGTTAATGAACAATATTATGAGACGAGTAGATACATCCTATTAATAGTTGAAGTACAATGGTAAAAAAGAGGTGCATAATGAAAATATATGTTTCTACACTAATTTTTTCTTATAATTTTAGATTCGGGGTTTTTGCATCTATTTTCATTATTGTAGTTAAGCCAAATTAAGAAAGAAAATTTTAATTTTTACTAGTGATCGTGGTGGTATAATAGTTTTAAAATGTTAGGTGCATTGTATACAAAATTGTGGCACAATGTAATATAATACTTAAATTGTGAGACTTCGTTTTAAAAAAAAAGTTTTTATCTCATCACTGTGTCATACATGTTGTGTGCATATATACTGGTGTTGTGGAAAGCAAGCAATTATAGGTATTCTTTTGAACAAGTTATAATTTTTCAGTCCAAGTACAATAGCTCAAAATTGGGAAGTACATTCCATACAAAATTAAAGTATTATGCAGTACAATGTTTGGAATCACTCAAAAAATTAATTTTTCCCTAAAATATTATTTTTCATCGTATTTATGTCATGCAGTTTATTTTGAACCTATGTCATCGTTGTTCTAAACTGTTGTTTAAAAAAATTAACTCATAATTATTTTAGTTAATGCACAATATTATGAGATGAGTAGATACGTCCTATATACAGTTGAATTACAATGGTCAAAAAGACGTGCATAATGAAAAATATATTTGTTCACTGATTTTTTCATATCACTTTAGATTTGGGGTTTTTGCATCTATTTTCATTAGTGTAGTTATGCCAAACTAAGAAAGAAAAATTAAAGTTTTACTAGTGACCGTCGTGGTATAATTGTTTTAGAATGGTAGGTATATTGTATACAAAATTGTGGTACAATGTAATATAATACTTAAAATCGTGTGATTTCGTTTCAAAAAAAAAAGTTTTATCTCGTCACTGTGTCATACATGTTGTGTGCATATATACACTACAAGAAAAAATGCCTTTGGTGACCGGACTCGGGGTGACCATAATTTCGGGGGTCACCAAATATACCCTTTGGTGACCATATTTTGCTTAGTAATCTGAAACTACATTCGGTGTAGCTTTTGGTGACCATCTGAAACAGTCAGTCACCAAGCGGGAGAAATTCCCACCAAATTTTGGCTATTTGGTGACCAACTTTAGTGACCGAAAAAATTTTGGTCGCGAAGTTGCCTGCAGTTAGTGTTTTGGTGTCCAACAAAATGGTCACTAAATTGGTGACCAAATGTCGTGGTCACGAAACTATTTGGGGCCACATTTTGTGACAAATTTAGTGACCAAAAAATACGATGGTCATGGTAATAATTTTTCGTTTATGGGTCCCCACGCATTATTTTAGATTTAGTTTGTGTGATTAGTGACCAAATTTTGTATTGGTGACGTTTATGATACACTTTTATTGGACCCACTTGAACGGTTTTAAATTGGTGACCAATTTGTTTGACGGTCACTAAATAAGTAATATGCTAAACGGAAATTAAACATGGCAGGTGACCAATGTAAATATTGGTCACCATAATGTGATATTTTGGTAGGTCCCACAAAAAGTGTTGATCAATTAGTGACCGAAAATGCAACCGTCCCCTTAGTATTTGGCTTTTCTAGGGTCCCACACACACATATATATATATATATATATATGCCTTTTTGTGACTGAATAAGGTGACCAAAATTTTTTAGAGTCCCCAATGCAAAAGAGGGTCCCATTAAAATTATAAATGTGACACATTTTGAAAGGGGCCCACTAAAAATCAACACATTGTATATTATTCGATCACAAAAACATTTACTTAAAAATGTAACTAAAATTTGTTCTTCAAGGGATTCGAACCATTACCATTTTAAAGAATAGGTAGTCCTTTAACCACTAAACCAACAAGTGATTCATGTCCAATTTTCAGAACTTAAATATAATACTAAAAATTTACTTAAAAAATAAAATTTGAATTTGATTTAAAGGGACTCGAATCCTCACTCTATTATGGGAAATCCTTTAACCACTAAACCAAAAAGTGATTTATGTTCAATTTTAAGAACTTAAATATAATAACTAAACAATTTACTTAAAAAATAAAAATTACATTCGCTTTTAAGTGGATTCAAACCCATACCCTTTTAAAGAATGGGAAGTCCCTTAACCACTAACCAACAAGTGATTTATGTTCCACTTTAAGAATTTAAATATAATAACTAAATAATTTACTTAAAAATAAAAATTGAATTGCTTTTCAAGGGATTCAAACCCTTGCCGGTTTGAAGAGAGCCAGGTCCTTTAACCACTAAACCAATAAGTGATTCATATCTAATTTTCAGAACTCAATATAATAACTAAACAATTTACTGAAAAAATAAAAATTGAAATTGTTTCTAAAGGGATTCAAACCCTTCCCTTTTCAAAGAGTGGGAAGTTTTTTAACCACTAAACCAACAAGTGATTTATGTTCAATTTTCAGAACTTGAATATAATAACTAAACAATTTACTTAAAAAATAAAAATTAAATTTTGCTATTCAAGGAATTTGTACCCTTCCTTTTTTAGGAAGCCAAGTTCTTTAACCACTAAACCAACAAGTGATTCATGTCAAATTTTCAGAACTTAAATATAATAACTAAACTCTTTACTTAAAAAATAAAAAATTAAATTTTGCTCTTCAAGGAATTCAAACCCTTGCCCTTTTGACAAAAGCCTGGTCCTTTAACCAATCCTTTAACCAATAAACCAACAAGTGATTCGTGTTAAATTTTCAGAACTTAAATATAATAACTAAACACTTTACTTGAAAAATAAAAAATTAAATTTTGCTCTTCAAGGAATTCAAACCCTTACCCTTGAAAGGCTAGTCCTTTAACCAATAAACCAACAAGTGATTCATGTCTAATTTTTAGAACTTAAATATAATAACTAAACAATTTACTAAAAAAATAAAAATTGAATTTGTTGCCAAAGGGATTCAAACTATTGCCCTTTCAAAGAAAGGGAAGTCCTTTAACCACTAAATCAACAAGTGATTTATCGTTAATTTGGAGAACGTAAATATAAAAACAAAACAATTTACTTGAAAAATAAAAATTAGAATTGCATATGCAAAGAATTGAACCCATGTCCACTCGAAAAAAAACACAACCATCAACCACTAAGCCAATTAATGATTTGAGTTTAATTTACAGAACTTAAATTAATTACCATTTACTTCAAAAATAAAACTAAGGCACCCTATAATTTTTAAACATTCCCCATAACTTTTAATAATGTGAAATGATACCCTATTACATATTCCTTTTAAATTATTTTTACTATTATGGCACCTCAATAATTATAAATTGTACCCAATATAACTAATCAAAATTTTATTGATTATCAAATATAAGTTAGTCGTTCCAAGTTTCAATTAAGTCCTTAACATTTACTGTAAAATGTAAATTAGAGTTCAAAATATCATTTTCTTTCAATTAAGTCCTTAAAATTTATTGGAAATTTTAAATTAGTATTCAAAATATCATTTTCTTTTAATTAAGTCCTTAAAATTTATTGTAAATTATAATTTAGTGTTCAAAATATCATTTTCTTTCAATTAAGTCCTTATATAGTAATACTTCTCATTCTTTTCATATATTTTCATAAAATTTAGTTGAGATGCACTGTTTTCAAGTCAATTAACTTAAAGAGACAAAAAGATGAGTACACCCCCACAAGTTTATGCAAATTACAATTTAGTACTTAAAGTATCCATTTCTTTTAATTTAGTTTTTATTAACTAAAAGTTAGGGTATGGTATTAATTTTGGGAAAATGTTTTGGGTTGGGTTGGGTCAATTGTACACTTTGGTAAAATGGTTGGGTCAATATGTTGGGCTGGTACAATTGTATGTGATTTGGGCCTAAAAAAATTAATTCCCCTGCAATATTAGGCCTAGAAAAACTTGTTGGGTTGTTTGGGAAATAAAATTTTTTGAGACTAAATTTATTAAATTAGACTATGGCACCCTTTTATTATCATACAAGCCCAAACAATTTAAAATTTTCTAAAACAGGACACCCTAATATTTTTTAAAATTTTCTAAAACATGACACCCTAATATTTTTTAATCGCCCAAATTTTATAATTAATTTGATAAACTGTTATGAAATAATTATAACATTTAAATTTGGATATAAACATGATCTAATGTTAGACAATTTAGAAAATTCTTATTTATTTTTCCAAAATAGTAGTAACATCCATATAGTGTAATGAACAATTTGACAACTACCTCCTATTAAGGTAAGTACTTAAACTAGTTAGTTATACATTACTTATTAGCCAACCGATTCGATGAATAACATCATTCTATTACTAACTTGTCCATTACCTTATTTAAAACTACACTACTCATTAAAATTGAAACTAATAGTAAAGCATTTCAACCGTCATTATTATATATTCTAAGAAAATATGAATTAAAAAATATAAAATAATTAAATTTTCTAATGTAATATAACATAAGCATTTCATTCATCTATGTAATTAGAATTGTAATATGGTACAAGGGGTCAATACACATATATGTAAAGCACTTGTATGTTGTTCTATAAGTATACTACAAGAAAATTTGCCTGTTAAGACACATATATTGGGACTCTTACAAAATAAGAGACTCAATACATCTATAACTAGACATTTAAAAAAAAATAAGAAGAAAAGTCTCATTAAGTAATTAAAAAATAATGAAAAATTATCTAAAATAAAATTGTACATTTTTCAAAGTAAACTCTTTAAATAAAACGAAATGAGCATGTAATTTTATTATTTAGTCAACAAGACTAATTATATTAATAAATCTAATGTCATAATGTAATAACATTTTTAGCATTTTATTTATCTTAAAAAGTAAATTAGGTAGTAATTTAATTATTAAAATCAAAATGGATTAGTTTTTATAAATTTATAAATATTTACATTTGAAAGAGAATAAAAGTAATTTAAGCGGAAGATACTATATACATTGATGATTTTTAGTTTTTTTGTAATTCAGGAAAAAAAGTGGGGGGAAAAGAAGCGCCTAAAATTTGGGTTTTTTTTCAAGCCAAACACTTAGGGCCTGTTCTTTTTGAACGTTTTGAAAACGGTTTTAAAAACAAGTTTTGGAAAATAGTTTTATAATGTAAAAAGTGTATTGAAAATGTAAAAAGTAGATGCTGAATAGTAAAAAGTTGTATTGAAAATGATGGAATATGATTAAAATATATTAAATTTACTGTTGAAACCAAAATCGTTTTCAAAACGAAACAAAAAGAACAGGCCCTAACAAAAATTGCTTCACTTCAAGAAACTTCTTTCTGCTCACCCTAGCTGTCGTTCATTTGCCTCCACCACTTCCATGGCTCTAAGCTTCGACCACATTCGCTTTTCCCATCTCCCAATTTCCTTGCACCTTGTTTCACTTCACCCTGAATTGATTTGTTTGGACCCTCTCATCCCTCGAAAAAACCTCACTGCTGCAGACCCTCTCCTGATGTAACCTCGCCTCCCAGATCTGTCTCTCTCCTATTAGTCCAAACCGCATATGGAGTCGCTAGTAGCTGCATTGTTTCACAGTTTCCCCTCCCCAGTCGGACTCGTGGTGCTGGAGAACCCAACGCAAACCTCAAATCCGCCGGCGAAGAAGAAGCCTCTTTCAACGTTGAATATTACGTTTGTTTTCCTGATGAATTTTTTGGTTTGAGCTTCACTCCACTCTTCCCTTTTTTGTGAACACTCCCTAAGAATACAGTAGAAAAATTATATTCCTATTTCTTGGTTGAAATTTGTAGGAAGCTATAAAGATGAAGAAGAAGAAACACTCACTCTCCATTGAAGCTTTGAATGTAAAATTTTTATTCCTATTTTTGAAAATTGAAATAATTGGT
Source organism: Leptodermis oblonga (assembly GCA_016801395.1). Classification (NCBI taxonomy): domain Eukaryota; kingdom Viridiplantae; phylum Streptophyta; class Magnoliopsida; order Gentianales; family Rubiaceae; genus Leptodermis; species Leptodermis oblonga. The sequence continues at coordinate 10,895,848 of CM028757.1, forward strand.
AGGGACTTTGGAATCTCTGATTTGGGTTCAATGGTATTTATTTGTGACTCGGTGTGTGTGGAAAAGGAAGAAGCTAAAGCATGAGAGGGGATAGAGCTTCTTAGATCTGGCCTTTTAGTAAGTTATTTTGATTAGAAATTATTATTAATGCTGCTGCTTAATGTGGGTTATGGGTTTTCTTTTTCTCCTCCTTTCTGGTTATCAGAAATTGTTATTAATGCTTCTACTTAATATGGGCTCTGGGTTTTCATTTTCCCCTCCTTTCTTGTTAATGTAGAGTTAGTATCTGTTTAGTGGATTGATGGCGTAAAATAAGATTGATTTGGAGTCTTATGAATTGCTTGCTCTGAAAGCTGCAAATGCTTTATTATCAAAATTAAGAGTTTTGCTCGAACCATTTGGAGTTGTTGCCGATGAGAAATCTTCATGGGAGGAAACATCTGCAATGAAATTAGGGAATAAGTTAAACAAGTACAAGAGAAACAAACTTTGGAGAAAAAGAAAAGGAAATAGGCTGCGAAAAGCTCGCAAATGTCTTTAATTTCTTTTTTTTTTTTTGGTGGTTTACTTTATCTGCTTATTTATAGTCTCTGTTGTGAATTTGTTGGAGTTGTGGTTTCTTCTTGACAAAATCAGGAGCAAGAGAAATATGAGATAAATTAGAATAATGATTTTGCCATTCTTAGACGTTTTTCTCAAGTGGACTACTGAACTACCATTCTTCTTTGTTAATATGTTGCTCCAATACATTGTTGTGGATTGGTTCATCATATGGTAGTTATGTAACTCTGTGACTTCTTCTTTCCCGGCCAGTTGCAAATGGTGAGCAAATATCAGAGCAACGCGTCTTCTCCATTGCTGTTTGTTCCTCCAAATCAACGCCGCTGCTCAATTAAGCCAGTGGAGGGTGGAGAAAGTTTCACGCCTCATCTGAGCAGCGGTGGTTTTTTCCATTTAAACCAATTGGGTTTGTGCACCCTTAATTGAACATGCAACTGAGCAGCAACTAGGAGTGCTGTGGAAGAGTTCTTGCGGCAGCTTGGACTGGTTGGCACTCCAAAGAAGAACTCAAAGAAGGTTAGGGGGTTTAAAGTTAAAAAAAAAAAATTTGGCTATGTGTGTGATGAATTCTTTCTTATAAACTATTTTTTAACTTCAATGTGTTAGGGAAGAGACTGATCAAGCCAAAGAATTAGTTCTTCTATGAAATTTTTTGAAGATGAATTCCCTATTTTTCTGATAATTTCTTCTATAACCCACAATTGCTGAATTGACAAGAAAATCATCATCATGTTGAATTATATATTATCAATGAAAGTTATCTCATGGCTGCTATGTTAGCTAAAAGCATAGTAGAATTTCTTTCTTTATATTGTAAAGGAAAGCTATACAAAAGCTCATGATGCTAGAGTTATGAACTTTATACCAGTCTTAATTTCTGTCTTGAGTCTTAACTAATGTATTGAACCATTGAGATTGAAATCCACAAAGATATCTATTTCTTTAAAGCTGTAAGTGTAGAACTCTATAAATGATTTTAAATACTTATATTCCATGATTTCTTAGTTTATTAGACTAATGTAATGAAAATTTCAAAATCTAGTGAATCGATCTTATTTCAGGTATTTGATAAAGCCGGAACTTCTTCTCTTGAGTGTTGGGGTATTAACACTTAAATCTTGCTTTTATTTGTGAAGAATGAGATTGCAACACTTGGACGTTTACTGCCTTTTTATAAGTGTTGTGATTGCCACACTTGAATGTTTTGTATCATTTGCTGATTGTATTTTAACTTTAATTAAAATTTTGTCATTTTTCCTGGTTTTGATTTGATTATGATTCTTTTTACAGATTATTGTCCAACATCTAATAGTTAGCATCATATGGCTTGCTCAATGTTGTGAATACTGTAGTCATATTTTCCTAGGTTCTTGTAGTTTCAAATAGTGTTTTCTTCTATTTTCTTACCATGGAGTACCATGGGAGCAGTAGGATGAAAGGGAAATACAACGGTAGGAGATAAGTTTTTGTACAAATTGATACTAACTGTGTATTGGGAATAGAGTTGGATCAGAGTGACTGTGCATACTATAAAGAGTAGATTGCAACTGGCCTAAAATGTTTACCTTGTGAGTCCTGCATATCTTGACTTCCTAGTACATGTAATTATTGTATAGGTTTGCGGCAGCAGTGGGTTTTAAGGGGAAAAATGCTTGAAATACCTCATGATGTGAATCCTCTAATAGCTGCACTAATTGAAGCTTCATGAGCAATGTGATTACACATATTCGTGTATGAAATTTTAGTTGTACTTATCTTTTTCATTACATTTCATTTATGTTTCCACAAAGAACAACGTGTCACTCAAAGTACTTTAACTTCATCGTCTACTTTGAATGTTGCATCAATACAAACAGAAAATTGACACTAAATTTTTTATTATTGAATTCTTCTAATTATTCATGCTTATTTTTTCTAGTTAGACAAAGGAAGATGAAGGGATTGACACACTCATGGAGGTCCATGTCAATGGTAGGATTATTCGTAAGAAGGTTGAATTTGCCTATGGTTTTTTGAGGAGGTTATAGTTGATCCCACGAACCTTCTTCAAATGATACACTGTTCGATCTAGATCATGTGAGTTGAAAATTAAAACTTTAACTAGAGTCATTTTGAGGTCCCATTAATTTTGGTTGTGAAAGTTTCAGTATGACTTGATGATATTTTGTATATTTTATGAATTCTGATTTAAAGTTCTATTGTTGGATTTTTTTTTATTTATAATTTTGTTATTAATATTGACATGGTTATTTTAGAATTAGTTTAGTGTTTGTTTATTAAAAATTATTTGACAATTAATTAGGTCACTGCATCATATTTAATTATTTAATATTATTCAAAAATTAATGGGATCATGTGACCCAATATTTTGTCACCAAATTTTAGTGAGAAATATAGTTAGTCACAAAACTATCAATATTGTGTTGATCAATCCAATTTAGTGACCAAATTTTTGGTCACCAACTTTGGTCAACGACACTTTGACTAATTTCCTTTTAGTGACCACTCTTATTGGTCACTATTTTAGGTCAACGAAACTTTGACCAAAACCTATTTGTTGACCAAAATATTTGGTCACTAACGAAAGTCAAAGTGATGTTACGTTGACCGTTAGTATTTGGGGACCACTTATTTGGTCACCAAGCCGTTAACGGCGTTCCGTTTGGTGACGGAGTTGGACAGTTTCAGTGATCGTTTTATTGACCATATTCTCGATCACCAAATGTTAGTGACCACCTAACACACTGGTCACCAATGAAATTTTTGGTGACCGGGTCAAAAATTGTGATTTTTCAGTTGATGTACACTAGTTCAAAACTGGGAGGTACATTCTATATACAAAATTAAGGTACAATACTCTAGTATGATGTTTCATGGAGTACAATGGTAAAGTTAACTTACATGTTTTACTTTTTATTGACAACGAATTTTCCTTATCATTTACTCATCATGTCATATTTTGTGTTATGAATCTATTTCAATATTGTAGTGAGGTAAATTCTTAATAATAAATTAATATTTTATCGTTCACATTTTGATAGACTTAGTACTGTTTGAAATTACTAGGTACATTGCATGCAAAATTATGGTACTATAGAGTACAATAGTTAAAATGACTTAAACCATCAAGGTTATTATGCAATCGGTATTATTATTTTTTTTTGGCCCAAGCAATTGCATTGTATTTTCAGTTGTGCCCATGCCCTTGCATTGGGTTTTTGTAGCTCTGTAATTGCATTGTGTTTTTTTTTTTTTGGCCTTGCAATTATTTTATTTTGAGCCTTATTGGTTGTACAGGTTTAACCGGTAATAAATCATTTGTAAATTTTTGTACTACTTATTATCGTTTATATCACTCAATTATGTGTCAAATCCTCATGGGATAAACAAAATGATAGAATGGTTTCTTAAAATTCAATGAAGGGACTATAGTATTTCCCAACGTTATATAGGTTTATAAAGAATATTATTAGATGGCCGTTTGACAAGAAAAATTTGTAATTATATAGATAATATTTAGAACTTTAATTTTGCGGACTACTTTTAATTGATGGACCAGTACTTACTTTTTTATAATTATAAAAGTTTTAAAAGCAATTAGTTGTGTTAAAAAAAAAAAAGTGCATCAGTAACTAATTTTAGTTAAAAAATTATTCTTTTATTTCAAAAGTATAATTTTTATTTAATAGGAAGAGGTTGTCTCATGTCAAACTAGTTCATAGGGGCAAACAGTACCACTGATACTATTCGAAAGTATCAGTGATACTTTTGAACCTTAAAAAAAAGAAGAAGAAGCCAAGTAATAAATGAATAAAAATAATACTCATGAACGTTCACTTGATACTTTTACACTTTTAAAGAGTATCACTTTAAGGGAGAAAAAACCTTTTGAAAAGAGTAGCATTGCTACGCTTGAAAAATAAAAAAATAAAAAAGATGCTCTCTTTGTCCCATATAAAGAGTCTGATTTCAAAATAAAAAAAAATTTGTCTCAATAAAAGAGTCAAATTTGTATTTGTTTACATTACAAACGTTTACTAATATAATAATGTGTGGCTCATAATTAACTCTTACTTAGAAAATATTATGTAATAAAAAATATAATATCAAATTACTTATTTAAGTATTGTATTTTACTACTAATAATAAGTTGTACATTTTTCAAATTAACTAGTTTATTCAACAGGAATGAGTAATAAAGAAGTGGTGAGCTCAAAGTCTCAAACGACAAGAGTATCACTCTTGTAGTTAGGCCCGATCCAAAGGGTGGGCGAGCTTTGGCGACTGAGCTGGGCCCAAAAAATGATTGGGGTCCAGAAATTATATTTGTATTGTAATATAACTACAATAAAATTAATTTTTTCCAACTAAATTGTAAGTTTAGGCCCATGACCACTTAGATTTGGAATGCATCAGAAAGCAGCATAAAATTTTATTTGTATAGCCCATATATGTATATATTCATAATTAATTTTTTGCCCAATTTGAGAACTGTGAATCTCTTCCTTCCACCATTGTATTTAAAATAAAATCTCTAATTTTCGAATCGAGCAACACCTAACTGAGCTGAAACAAACCACACCCAAATCTTTCACTTCCTGTTAAGACTTGAGAGGTTAAACATTGCACAACTGAAATATTTATTTTCTCCTCTTTTCCAAAGTACTTCAATTCCCATATTAATATATATATTCGTGATTAGGATGGTGGAAACTATAAATAGTAATTTTTCTCCATGCCTATATATGATTAATCTCGTAAAAGAGTCTTAATTTCATATGGACGTTGAGTATTGCCAACGTTGGAAGAAATCAAAAGTCCATTCAAAATTCTTTTATCGAATTTCAAATTTTTAGGCGCACGAACTACTGAAATTGGGTAAAAATTTTGTTCCAATCTCTCGTGGTAAGCATTAATTGCAGCACGAAATGAGAAGGAGAAACTAGGTTGCGGATAGTTAAATTGCTATTTAATATTTTAAATTTCAGTGATTGATGATTGTTAATATTTTTATATTCTTAAAATTTGGTTCTAGTCTACCATGTTGATTGTTGATCGTAATGACTTAACAGCTTAAAATGACTTTGAAATATGTTGATGATGTCTTTTAACTTTTTCTCCGTCAAATAATTATTTTATATCTATTTATGATGTTTTTTTTAAACTTTTTTCCCTTGTCTATGGAATCCTTTAATTTTCAAAAATAAAAAATTAGAAGTTTTTATTTTCTTATTTTGTCGATATGTTACGGATGGTAATTTGATGTTGGATTTTTTTTTTTTTTTTTGGTCATATATTATTATAGTTGATTTCCCATTTAAAAAATAACTAGAAGAAATCATTGCAAAAAATTTTATACTATTAGAAATTTATTTAGTGCCTTTTTTGTTTGTTTAACCCTGGGCTACAAAGTTTAACTTTAAGGACGGACTCTATTTGTAGTTTGTGAGTGATAACTATACACACAAAAAAGCAATGGGTATGTGAATGTGCACGTCTAGACACTTGTATTCACCTGATTGCATACATAAATCGGGTGCATAAAAATTCTTGTATAATGAGAAGTACTTTATATTATTCTCTTCATTAATATATTAACTTAAATTATTTTTCTTTTGAAAAAAAAATTGCACTATCAAACTACAAGAGTATCCCTACTACCACACACACAAAAAATCAACTGCTATGTGGACGCGTGCATCTAAACACTTGTATGCACTCGATTGCATATATAAATTGGCTATATACAAATTTTTGGGTAATAAGAAAGGCACTAAATATTTTTTCCTTAATTAATTTATTTAATTATAAATATTTTTAAAAATTGCCCCGTATCTATTAATTTTGTGCCGTTCATCCCCTCTGTTAATTAGCAGGTCAAATCACCAAGGGCAAGAGGTTGTATCTTATACGGAACTCGAATCTCTCAAGCCACAATCGTTAAACAACACACAAAGAGATTCATTTTATGAAATAATTTGACCAAAATACCCAACAATATTCTTTGAACAAATAATTCAATTTGAAGCACTAGATACAGTTAGGGAAATAGTAAATGGATAGAGACTGTCCAGAACGAGGGTCCCTTTCTTTATTTTTATATTTTTAGCCCCCTTTTCTTTTATCTTCTCTTTCTTCTCTTATTTTTTCTCTGTTGCACAATTTTTTATCTTTTCCTCTTCAATTTTTTTATTCTCCTCTTTTATTATTATTTTAGTAAGTGATTTTTTTTTTCTTTTTTTTCTTCCAGATTTTTGAAAAAAACGTACTAAAAATATGAGTTTTAAATTTATGGCAATTAATTTATATATTTTTTTCTTTTTGTTTTTCGTCCAGATTTTTGGAAAACAAAGTACTGAAAAATATGAGTTTTAAATTTATGGCAATTAATTTGTATTTTTTCTTTTTCTTTTTCGTCCAAATATTTGGGACAATTAATTTACAATATGATTACTATGTACAGTTTTACAATAAAGTCTATACTATTTTTTATATCACACTATACTGTTTTATAATAAAGTATGTAATGTTTTTTATATTACACTGTATTGTTTACAAATATGACTACTCTGTATTATTTTATAAAATAAAAGAGTGTATTGTTTCTATTATTTTTTATTTTACAGAAAAGACTGTATTTTTTTTTTTTTACTATGTACCGTTTATAATAAATATTGTACTGATTTTAAATTGCTATATACCATTTTACCATAAAGAATGTACCATTTGAAAAGAAATCAAAATAGTAAAAAGAAAAAACTCAATTATTTTCATTAAGAGCATTTTTGTTTTTGACCGCTGACGCGCTCTAACGCGCCTCGGTCCTGGACCGATTCGGTCCAGATAATGGTTCCCAGTGAGTTAATGCGTCAAGGTGTCATAATAGTATATATTTGTGTGTATGCTTTTTCTTCCTCCTCAATGCGTCAAGGTGTCATAATAGTATATATTTGTGTGTATGCTCTTTTTTTCTCACACACATGCTGTCTGTTTCGTTTCCTTGTCATCGGCAGATAAATTCTTATCGAGAAACTATACAGAAAATCAATCATTGAGTTTTAGGAAGGGGAAACGGTTCGGTTTGTGGTTTCTGCGGTTTCTACGAAGCAGTTTTCTCAAATTTTAATTTTTTTCGACCAATTTGAAAACTAAACCTAATTCGTTTAAAAGTTAAAGAAATCAAACCGAATTCGTAATTCGAATTCGGTGACCGTGGAAACCGAATTCACAAATTTGAGTCAAAATCAAAAAAATTAAGCTGCAATTCGGATTAAAATTAAAAATCGGTCTAGCATTCTGTTTCCATAAGCAGAATTAATAGTTTAATACACTAAGGCAAACAACTAAAAACCCCTAAAAATTAAAATAGTAAAATTAGAAGTATAAAATTAAAAAAATATAAATCATGTTATATCCCAATTTGGTTTTTGATTCGGTTTCTGGTTTGGAATACCCAATTCGAAAACCAATTCTAAAACCAAATTCATAATTCGAATTCAGTTTCAAACCAAACCTAATTCGAATACTGAATTTGAATTGGTTTATTTGAATTCGGTAAATTCGAATTCGATTTGATTTTCGAATTTGATCAAACCATGCCCACTCCTAAAGTTAGTGTCCAAACGGTTGTGAGACATAAAAAGTCACTTAGAAGCCGAGATTTCGATTATTACCTCTGCTAGTTCTGCTTATCCCTCACCAAAGCCTATGCCTCTTACGTAATATATATGTAATAGTGTCGAGTTAAAAAAAAAAAAAAATCATTGAGTTATCAAAATTTGGGAAATTAAGAAAATATATTTATAATAAAAATTAGGGTTAAGTACCAATAACCCTCTTATGGTTTCGAAAATTAACCAATTACCCTTCCGTAGTTTAGAAAGCTACCAATTACCCTCCCGTGGTTTGTCGAGACTGGTAACCGTTAAGTTTTTTATAACACGTCCCAAATAGGCCTCACTCACTGGTATCTGAGCAATTCTTCTTATTGCTTTTACAGAGTTTCCCTCTTGTATCATCAAAGCATCGCCCATTACAGTCAAATTTAACTCTAGAAAGTATATTGGTGGCCTTGTATAATATAAATTAATTACTTTAGATTTTTTTTCCTTCATATTTATCCTCCTCGTTAGTACTCTCTCACCTCATCATCTTTACCAATAATCTTTCATCAGCGTCATCATCTTAATAGCCATCTTCATCAATCATTATCTTAATCATCAATTTTAATTTTTTTTTATATTTTTATCTTCACCAGTCATCATCTTCATTAGTCACCATCTTCCTACCGTATAATTTTTATTATTATTTTTTTATCGTTTTGGACACACCTAAATCCCAAAAATTAAAAACCCTTTAATCCTAACAAAATCCATTTTCATCTCCTTCTCTTGTATGGCTTCTCCTTAGAAATTTTGCATAAACCTAGATCAACATGCCCCAAAATCACTTCTGTATCCCTTTTTTTGGCAACATAAGACTACGAATTGGGCTTTGAGTTCAACTGAGGCGCTGAACCTAAATAGAGAAAGTGTTAATGGAGCGGCTGGAAGAATCCTAGCTATGTAATCCGACAGTGGGTACCTAGTAATTAAAATCAAACTTTGTAATGTGTTTTTTTTTTGGATTTTACACCTATTTTATGCAATATTGGTGCGTTTGTCTTATGATGTTGTTGCCACCTACTGTTGAGTCTCTTTATTGCCATGGTTGTGGTTGTGATGGGTTGACTGTGGTTGTGGTGGTGATAGTTGTGATGAAGGGTGCTGATATTGGTGGAATAAGGATGACTTTCTTGTTAATTTTGAATTGTGGTTATGATGGTGGTTGGTGGCTGTAGTCAGTGATGGTTGGCTCTGGTGGCGGGGTGGTCGTTGGCGGCGGTAATGGTGATAATGGTAGGTGGTGGTGATGTTTGTAACAGGAAATATTATTGAAACTAATAATTATTGTAATTGAAAGCGAATATAAAAGGAGATAAAATTATATGTGTTGTTAATGATGGAGAAATGTATGGAAATGAAAAAGTTAAGAAAAGTAACAATAATTTAAATATAGAAAAAATATAATCTGCTGAAAGTTATTTCAATCGAAAATCTAATTAAAGTAATTAAAGGTAATTAAAGAAATACGAACGTTGGTAAAGAAACATTTTGGGTTTGTTTTTGTGGTCGGAACGGAAAAGAACCTATGGATAATCAGATACTTACATTTCCAAATAAATAAATAAATAATATTTTATATATTTTGTTATTATAAACTTAAAAAAGAGTTCATATTCATTATCATTATTAGAAAATAAAATAGTTGAATTTTTTGTTTGATCGTTAAACTTGACTAAAAACTTAACGGTTATCAGTTTGGACAAACCATAGGGGAGTTATTGGTAGCTTTCTAAATTACGGGAGGTTATTTGGTTATTTTTTGAAACCATGGGAGGGTTACTGGTATTTAACCCTAAAAATTAATAATTTCTTGCTTAGGGCCTGTTTGGTATCAATGTTCAAGTCGTGGTTTGAAACCACTTTTAATTTTATAATAGTTTTTCATCATTCTCAATAAACTTTTTTACATTTCTAACACACCCTTTTATATTTCCAAAACACTTTAATATTATAAAATCAAAAATAATTTCAAACCATGGCTTGAATCCACTTACCAAATAGAACCTTAATTTTTTCCAAGCTGATTTTAGAAAATTAGTTTTAGGATCAGTTTTGGATGATTGTACGTACGTAGCATATAATAAACTCATGAGGTCTATTTTTTCGCGAATGTAGATTGTAGAAGTCTTCCGACACTCTTTTAACCTTTGTTGTCGTTTTGTAAAAATCATTCGGCATTGTCATGATGTTGAGATTGAGAGGTTGTGAGAAAAGTCTTTTTCACTTTGTACCTCTGTTTGTACTTTGTAGTCTTTTCGACTTAATTGATATTATTGTTTAATTTGAAATAAAAAGTTTTGGTTCATCGTATTAATAATTTAGAAGTGGCAATTCGTGTTATATCTGAATTATCAGATTTGAGTTGACGAGTTCTTGTGTCAACACCTCCTTAACTCTAACTTTACCTGTTTAATTATTTGTGTCAATCTATTTAACCCACGAACATTTGTGTTCATGTCGTATTTTCATGTCATGTTATATTTTCATGTCGGGTTCGAGTTTGTAAATTAACGTGGCGACTTTCTCAACCTTAATCTTACCTGTTTAATTATTCGTGTTATTCGAGTCGATTCATATAATAAGCGAAGCCGCTGAGGCTCAATCCTAACTCGCTTATATCGTATCAGGTTCGTGTCGTGTCATTAATATATGTGCTATTGAGATATTTTTATGTCATTATCAAATTCCTTAATGTAAGTCATGATATGGATTGCCGTTTCATAGAACAATATCTACTCCACAGCTCCTTCACCTATAGCTATATTGCAAGACCACCCCATACTTTCAGAATTCCTCCCTCTCAATTTCAAGAGAAGAAATCTCATGTTAGCTCGATTGACAGTTGAACAAACAATAATTGTCAAAATAATAATAATAATAATTTAGTTCTTAAACTTGATAAGTGTAATTTAGTTCTTAAACTTAAAATTTATACAAGTAAATGTTTTTTTTTAACAGGCAATACATAAGAGACTATACACGATATAGCATATATTTTAACTGATAATCATGATATATTAGCAGCTAAATTCTATACACCAGAGGCTAAATTCCATGTGCGATACTAAAATTGATACGTATGTAAGCGATAATTTTGATACAAAATTTGATATATATGCATTGTATGACCAATATACACACTATCAAATGATTAAACATGTCGGATTCAAGTTTTGGTGATATAAAAATGAACTTGTGATCCTTTGGTGAGGTCAAACAAGTTTTTTATTTATTATTATTATTATTATTTTTTTGTGAAAGCAAATTCATTTTCATTAAAATTAAGTATATGATATAAGAGTAGACTCTCTTAGAGCATTTCTAGCCATCACATGTACTTCATGCACAAGTGACTTGTCTATTTTCTTAACTACTAGATCTAGAAATGCTTAAACATAGAGTCTAATATCCATTAAAATTACCTGAACCTCATTAGGAGCTACTGAGGCGTTACCTAGTTGACTGACTAACTCCAAATTGTCGGTGAGGATTTCTGGTGAGAACTACACAGATATCAAACAAGTTGGTTGTTCCAAATAATTGCAAAACATTATGCTGCTAGAAAATTCAGACTGATGTCCCTCTTTGTAGGCCAGTCATCACCAGCCTTGTCCTTTGGATCATCAATTGTTTTTATAAAAAATATAAATAAATAAATAAATTTATTGGAGTTGCAGGCCAAATTAAAGGGTAAAAATCATTGACATTCCCTCAAGATTTTATGTAAGTGTCAATTACTAACTTACCGTCACGTTTAATAAAAATACTATGACACCCCTCTTCTAATACTTCGAATTAATATAAATAATTTATCGCTTAATCAGTTGTGATAGATTGGAGTTTTATTTCCATCTCTACTAATTTCTACCATATGTTCACGCAAGTTAGCAAGACCAACAGGCGAAAGCCCCTACATCTTCATCCCATAATCCACGTAACAGATAGTTTAAGTTGCTAGGGAAAAAATTCTGATAAGATTTCTGTTAAAAAAAAAATTAATGACTGATACTATTCTCCAACAAATTTTATTCAAAATCTTACATTGGTCTAATTGTCCCCTGTTGACTGTTGTCCGATCCATGTTGAAGGTAACTTTTCTTTTATTTTCCCTTTAAATTGAAGTAACTTTGTAAGAGAAAAAAATCAAAATATACAACTCAATATCATCAACTTTAAGTTTAAAATAATTTAGAAAAAGATCACATCACTATTTTTTCCTTTAAACAAAATAGATACAACTAGATTTTAAGTAAGTACATGTGCATGATTAAATCCAAGTTATTCAAAATGAACTACCTATATAATGACAAACTTTTTATCAATTTATCAAAAGGTCCTCTCTCGGTTTCATTCAAAGTCTTGTTTCACAAAAAGTTAAATATTTTGAAAACCAAACTCTTCCATTGAGAGGGAAAGAATGTTTTGTAATTTAAGGGAATATATATATATATATATATATATATCTTCATTATTGATACACTGAAAAGTTTGTAAGCTTCATTTTTCAGTCCAATTATTTGTATCCAACAAAATAAAATACAAAAGAATTTGGTCTTCATTCTTGGCTTACTGAAAAAATGGAAAGCATCAACTACCCCGAATATATTGAAAATAACAAAAAAATAAAAATAAAAAACCCTAAACCAAAGAAAAATATCAGTAAGAATGTAGCTCATGTTAAATAGGTACATTCTTACTGGTCAATTCGCAAAAATATTATGCTAAAATAAGTATTAAAAAATTGACAATATTGGGTGACAATATATAATGTGATATGGTCCCTAGTGCGAATGTGCTAATTAATTAGTACAATTCCCTTCAAAATAAAATAAAGCCATCAAATCAGTTGAATTAATTATGAAACAATTTTCTTAGAAGATCGATCATCAAAGGCAATACATCTAATGCCGAAACATGAGCTTTTAAAAAATTTATAATAGATAACTGGAAACATGAACAGAGAATTATAAAAAAGGGATTAAATTATATTTAATTATACTTTTTGTTTTTTTTGGTGAAAATTTATAATTTACACTTATAAAACTTCAAGAGTGTCAATGTTTTTTACACCCAACTGAACCATCTATCATATCCCAGTAAATTTCTTGATTTTTATCAACCAAAATAGCCAACTCCTTCCGACCACGCTGGCCATGCATATTAATTTCATGGGAGAATTACCTTTATCCCTGAAATTTAGCTATAGTTACCGAACTAAATTTGTTGCCTTTTCATTTATGGAGCCTAAAAACTACCAAACGTAGCATATATGATTGGTACTCTTTTCATTCCACTATAAAAGTTCACATTGGATTTATACCTTATACGTGATTCATAAACAGTTGTACCATTGGACTCTTTTAGTGGAACGGAGGAAGGACTATATTTTCCATTTTTTTTTTTTTTGAGTTTAAAAGAGTATTTTGTAAGTTTGCAGAATAATAGAGTTCGTTTTGTAATTGTACTCAACTTCAAGAGGGAAAATGTAATTTTCCCTAATGTCATTCTTTCTTTTAGGTAGGGGTGACAATTTCTGATACAACATGAAAGTACGACACGAGCCCGACCGATACGATATAAGTACGTTATGATTGAGTCTTAGTGGGTCAGGGGTTTAAATAGTTTGACACCAATAATTAAATGCGTAAAGTTGGGGTTAAGTCCACTGACACCTGAATCCGCCAACTGAAAACTCGATACGAGTAATTTATAATACAACACAAAATATCTAAAAGAACAAAACTTTCGCAGATTAAACAAGTCGATATGAATAATTAACGAGTAACTAAATGAATAAGATTAGAGTTGAAGAATGTCAATATAAAAACCTTCAAATTTGAACCAGTTAATCCAGACACAACACGACACCTGAGGTTTTACTCAAATTACAATCAATCATTGAGTTCTCAACTTGATCAATTTAAATAGACTGACGCTCCATAATCCATTGTCCATATACACAATAATAGCTAGCTACTCCAAAAAGCCTAATCGCACAAAAAAATGGCTGAAGCACAAGTTCCCCTTCATAAAATTCATGCAATCTTGTTGCCATACCCTCTCCAGGGCCACGTCATACCTTTCGTTCACCTGGCTACAAAACTCGCCTCAAATGGCTTCACCGTCACCTTTGTGAACACTGAAGCGATCCACCACCAGATCACGAAATCTAGCCGTAAGCAACAACCAGGCGGCGCTGGCGATGGAGGCGACGATATATTCGCCGGAGCACGTAGATCGGGGCTTGACATAAGATACGCAACGGTCAGTGATGGGTTTCCACTTGATTTCGACAGATCTTTAAATCATGACCAATTTTTTGAAGGGATTCTTGAAGATTTTCCAGCTCAGGTTGATGAACTTGTCGGAAAGTTATTGGTTGACTCGTCATCGGGATCCGGCGATCGTCCTCGTCCGGCGGTTAATTGTTTGGTTGCTGACACGTTTTATGTGTTTTCATCAGCCATAGTTAGAAAGTATAATCTTGTGAACGTATCTTTCTGGACTGAACCGGCCTTGGTTTTTACTCTGTATTATCACATGGATCTCTTGCGGGAAAATGGTCACTATGATAATTTCGGTATGTCTATCATCAACCTTCCTTTCTCAATCAAATTTTCTCTAGTTCATATTTTATATATATGTATATATATACAATCTCAGGCCCCATGTATGAAACGTACGTGTTTTTAAGATAAGGCGAATTATATCTTAGGCTACAATTACGAAATCAATCGTACTATTTCATTAAATTATAAACTACTCTCTACAAATTTAAATATTATAGATATAGAAAAATGTGAAATATAGTACTCTTTTGCATTCGATTAGAAGAGTCTGCCTTTAAAAATATTTTTTGTTTCAATAGAAGAGTTTACTTTGAAACTTTTTACACTTTTTACTAATACTATGGCCATCCCCAACCGTTTCTTCATTTTGCAGGATATACAGTAATTTTACTCTAATCATTTTCACATCTCTATCCTTAAAAAAGAATATTCTATTAAAATTCTCTTCCTTACTTAATTATATATATATATATATATTATTTTTTTTCACTTTTTTTATAGGATACCCCTTCATTTTGTTATTATTACGTATTTAATAAATGGTGAACGAAAGTATTAAACTGACTATAATACTAAACACTAATTAATTTGTACGCATATTTAGTTATTTTATGTATTTAGAATATTTTTATAATTCATTTTTCATATTTGTTTTTTTTATAAATATTTTTGAGAAAATTTAATGAAGAATATTTCAAATCGAATTAGATGTAATTAAAATTATAATTATAATATTTTAAGTAAACAAATAAACCAATCATAATTCATAAATTAAAATGGTTAAGTGTAAAAATTACAAAATAATTATAAACAATAAATTAGCAAAAATAAAACTATTATTATAGGGAGTAAAACATATATTTAATATAAAATAACAAATTAGTAATTAAAGAAACTAAGGACTAAACTACAAATTATATAAGTAATATATATTATTATAATATAAGTGGATCGACTTATAAAAAAAATAAAAAAGAAAAGAAATTCACTTGCAGAAGCTACAGTTGCTCGCATATATGCGAAAGCACAGTATACTTCATCAAATTTTACGGCATTGTGCGGCTGGGTTGTCCTTTAGCTAAATTTCAGAATTTTGCAATTGGCCTAAGAAGAGATGGCCTAATATAGTTATATGTAGTACACAATTGACTTATACTTAAAAAGTAACAACTTACATAAATGAAACAAATGATGTCAAATTAGTTATTTTAGATATTTTACCTTAGCATTTATAAAATTAAAATTGTATATTTGTCAAATTAAACTCTTCTAGTGGAATAAGGGAAGTACTTTATGTCATACATGACTTGTATTAATTGCAGTTTTTACATCCTGCCTAATTGGTTTTGTAATTGTTATGCTCCACAATTTTTGTTTTGTAGTATGAACAATTAAGGAGGAATGTAAATGTAATTATTTGAAATAATAGGTTGATTACTTAGATATTACACCCAAAATTCATAGAAGTAATTAAATAGATTTCTCCTTAAAAATATTGAAAGTTATTAATCATTATAAGAATTTTAACTTTTATATAGGGCTGGTGACACTATATATTGATCGATCCTTCCATTCTATTTGGTCTTTTAAGTTAATAAAACTTTATTTATTTTGCTAGATAAACGTGAATGTGACGATGTGATTACATACATTCCTGGTGTGAAGGAAATAAAGCCCACCGATTTACCATCTTATCTTCAGACCGACCCAACAAGGTTAGTACATCGGATTATCCACAAAGCATTTGCTGACGTAAGGAAAGCAGATTTTGTAATAACCAACACTGTACAAGAATTTGAATCCTCAACAATCTCAGCTCTGCAAGAAAGCCAACCATTCTACGCCATTGGACCCATCTTCCCGGAGACCAACGCCACCGTCGCCACCAGCATGTGGGCGGAAGCCGATTGCTCGAGCTGGCTCGACGCCAAACCCGCCGGCTCGGTTTTATACGTGTCATTTGGTAGCTACGCTCATACGACGGAGCGCGACATTGTTGAGATAGCACATGGCTTGGTTTCAAGCAAGGTGAATTTCCTCTGGGTGCTTAGGTCTGACATTGTGAGTTCAAATGAAACGGACTATTTACCGGATGGATTTGACCGATTGATACAAGGTTGTGGCCTAATCGTGCCATGGTGCTCACAAGTTGGCGTACTTTCTCATCCCGCGATCGGGGGATTCTTGACTCACTGCGGCTGGAATTCAATTTTGGAGAGTGTTTGGTGTAGTGTACCGATGATTTGTTATCCTCTGTTGACGGACCAGTTCACGAATCGGAAATTAGTCGTGGACGATTGGAAGATTGGAATCGATTTACGGGATACAAGAGAGGTTAAAAGGGACAAAGTGTCCGAGAAAATTAGATGTTTAATGAGTGAAAAATCTGCGGACGACTTCAAGGAAGAGATTAGGAAAGTGAAAAAGACATTAGTGGATGCACTAGGAATAGCTGGTTCGTCACGTAAGAATTTGCATCAATTTGTCAGGGATGTGGAAGATAAAGTAGTGAAGCTCCAGCAATCATGATCAAAATGGAAGTCCATATCGGAAGATTAAAAGTTTATGAAATAAATAAAATTAATGTTTTCATTTGTTCAATGTGCATCGCTAGAATAGAAATCCATTAGTAATTTACATGGTTTTATTAATCTTAATCATTAGTTATTAGAGGTTTTAATATATATATATATATATATTATTGTGAACAACCGATGAAAGGGTTGGGGGATTTGGAGGCTCTGTATTTAAATAAAGGCAAAGGTTTTGATATTGTAAGGCTATTGGAAAAGTTAATTGTTACAGGGGTATTATTCAATAAATAAATGGTTCTCTAACGCGCCTATGCCCCTCTCCGCTATCAATATTGTCTTTGAGAAAGCTTGGATGAAGTCCAAGACCCTCCGACAACAACTCAAACAACAAGCATCCCACACTCATCACTTTCTCCGAATACTCCATAACTATTTCTCTGCAACAAATTCATAAGACGAGAGACTTAATTTTTGTGAGATTATAGCTTTATTTGAATGTTTTTTCTTCAGCATTTGTCATATTTAAAATCCTGTTGTGTATGTTTTTTTAATGATGACTTATTTATCATTTAATGGTGAATATTTATTAATCTACCAATATTTAAATGGGTAAGGTTCCATTTGAAAATTTCACATTAAGGGCCCGTGTGATAAAAATTAATGCTTAATGTTGAAACCATAATACTGAATTTATTAATCACTTAAAATCTTACTGTTAAAATATATTTTCTGAACCTCTGAATTAGAATACTTAATCACTCAATCTTGTTTGATAAATGTGCTGAAATTTTAAAAATGTATCATTTTACCCTTACATTGAATTTTTTATATTTATATATGCAAAATATCAAATTTATAATGAATTGGAACCCGACACGAATAATTTATATTACAACAGAAAAACTCGACAAGGACCCAACACGAATATAAAATGTTCGTGGATTAAATTGATCAATACAAATAACACTGATAGTTAAATGAGTAAGACTAACAGTTTAAGAGTATTAACACTGAAACTCACAAACCCAGACACAATACGAGAATGGCCACCCCTAGTACAAATGAAGTATTTTTGGGCTTTTTCACTCTTAATAAGTGGGCCGTTGGTACTAAAGTTAATTAATTAGTTATTATTTTCAATGAATTTAAAATAAAATCCGTAATATATACTAATAAATTTTAACTGAAAGGCCAAATTAATATTTTTAATTATATTTTCTTCTGTATATATCAAAAAAAGAGATATATAGGGACCATGACCAGTACTAATCCTTAAAAGAGTTCGATTACTACTATTGTAACGATCCTCCGATTCGGCTTACTAAGATAGTTAGATTTTGTAACAAGTGTATATACATATATGTGTACGTACCTACAAGTCCCAGGCAATTCCTCCGGTGTAGGGGGATTAGGAGCCATGCGGAAACCCAATGTATCCCTCCAGTCAGCTGCTGGTGTGCGGTACAGGTTTAAGTTGCTGTTGTACATGACCTTTTTCGTGTGATCTCTTGTGTACCACTCTTTCTTCACTTGAGTATCTTGCTCAAAGAATCTTCGAGAACCTTCAATCATTTCCTCAAGAACAGTTTGTGGAATCCCATGATTTATAATCTGGAAAAAACCCCACGTTTTGGATGCATCTCTTACCTTATCAACTATCTCTTTCCGCCGGAGTGGATCTGTAACATTATAAATGCCGTCCAGGTCAATCACCGGAATAGTGAGCGTTCCTTTGCTGCCGGCGGCTGCACTCAGATCCTTTTCGCTGTCGGCGGCCGTTTGGTGAATGAAAATCCGAGGAACTTGGATAATGCCGGCGTCGAGCCCTTTTACGCCTGCTTTTGTTTCATCGAATGCTCGTAGTTCACTCATTCTATCGTAATGATCAGTCGCTTCCATTTTCTCTCCTTTTTTTAAATTTTTTCAGAGAGGCTGATACTCCAGATGTGGCTATATGTTTCAACCTTCTTAACTGGGGCATATTATATAGGCAGAGATCTTGAATGGTTCACTGGAATCCTTTGACTTTGAGGTGAGAGCGCAACTTCACGCATTTACTATATTATTATTATTTGTGTTTCACAATAGACTCACATTTAAAAACTATATTAGTGGAAAAGATAACGACTAATTATTTGTTTGAACTATTCTACTTTGAAACAGCCAAATCTATAATTTTTTTGAACTATTATTTGTCGACAGAGGAAGATTCCACGTAGGTTTCATTTGGTTTCCATCAAAAATCTTCTGCCTACTTTACCATTGTCATCACTATCTTCCCTCACACAATAAAAGAGTAAGTCACATTATACTACATATATATATTTCACTCTCTATTATGAGAGGATAAACATGAAAAATATATAAGGATAGGACAAAATGAATATCCTATCTTGGTTTTCTTGTGAATGATTATACAGGCTGGGCCGCTAGAGCGGGTCAACAGAAGACCCCAAAAGCAACAAGTACTCCTTGCCAATCCCAAAGCTTAAAACATTGCACAAGATTTTCACCCCGATGTTTGCATATAGAATACCATCGGATATTCGAATGCCCAACCTATATATTGTATGTCAGTTAAGCCTCATATATATCCCAATAACATCGTTGGTGTTGCCCGTGGCAAATTCAGAAACTACGTTTTTAAAATTTTGGAGGGTTCAATATACACATAAACATTTTTTTGACAGTTAAATACACTGTAAAAGAATTTTAAAAATTTAAATATAATAATAAGAGTGCCGAAGAGGGTTGGAGGGGTCTGGGGACCACTGCACCCCCCTCCCTAGCTCCGCCCTTGAGGGACGCACTCACCAAAGGACCTAAGTGATAACCAAGAAGATAAGGAGAGGGGCCATACAAAATTGATGACGAAGATAATCAAAATTTATAAGTATATATATCCAGGCCCAGTCCAAAGGAGGGCAAAGTTGGGCAACAGCCCTAGGCCCAATGATTTTTGGGGCCCATATCTATATAAAACCTTATATATATAGGCTTAAATATTATTTACCGTCCTGTGTTTACAGGGGAGTTCCACCTTTGTCTCCCTATGTTATTTTAATTAGTCTTTTGCCCCCCCCAAAAACCATAATGTAATGACTTTTATACCCCTCCACTATTAGTCATTATATGTTTGGACAAAAATACCCTCAAGTAATTAAACATTAACAGTAATCAAATAAATTAACTATTAAAACTTAAAAGAATTTTGGTGAGTGACTTGAAATTATCAATAAAATTAAGAAACAAATCTATTTAAAAGAACACATTGAGAAGTTTAACAATTGAAGTTCAACCAGAACGAAAAAGTCTATGTCGGATATTCAACCATAACAAAAAAAAAAGAAAAAAAAGAAAAGAACAGAAAAGGAGACGTATTCCCACAACTCCACAAAGTGCATATGCTAAACATGCAAATCATCTAATAATTGTGATGACAGGTTGTTAGATGATTTGCTTGTTTAGCATATGCACTTTGTGGAATTTGGCAACTACGTCGCCTTTTCTGTTTTTTTTTTTTTTTTTTTTGGTGTTCTGGTTGAATATCAGACATAAACTTTCTTGTTCTGGTTAAACTTCAATTGTTAAACTTGTCAATGTGTTAATTTAAATAGATTTGTTACTTAATTTTATTGATAATTTCATGTCACTCACCAAAATTCTTTTAAGTTTTAATGGTTAATTTATTTGATTACTGTTAATGTTTAATTACTTGAGGGTAATTTT
The DNA here is from genome assembly GCA_016801395.1 of Leptodermis oblonga. Taxonomy (NCBI): domain Eukaryota; kingdom Viridiplantae; phylum Streptophyta; class Magnoliopsida; order Gentianales; family Rubiaceae; genus Leptodermis; species Leptodermis oblonga. Next base: position 10,916,905 of record CM028757.1, read on the forward strand.
GTCAAAAAATATAATGACTAATATAGGAGGGGTATAAAAGTCATTACATTATGGTCATGAGGGACAAAAGACTAATTAAAATAACACAGGAGAGCAAAAGACTAATTAAAATAACACAAGGGTCAAAGGTGAAACTCCCCTGTAAATACAGTGTGGTAAATAATATTTAAGCCATATATATATATATAGTATAGTTTTGATTTTAATTATTAAATTTGGGCCTATATAAGTAATATGGGATGTTAATGAAAACAAAAGTTAGACATTAAAGAGGCCCAAAAGTGGGCCTCTTGGCTCTGCTGCTTTCTAGCGCCGGTCCTTGCAGCACAAATCCATTCCATCTCAAAGTCAAAGGTATTTAATTTTTTTTTAAAAAGAGATTATTTTATTGCAGCAATCCACTACTGCACTACATCAGATAGAGATAGATTCTTTGATTTCTTTTTTTTTTTTTTCCTTTGGGCATGAGTCACATGATTTTGATTTATTTCATTCCATTGGGCATAATTTTCCTTTATTTGGTAGTTCTGTAATAATATGGGAAATTTACGGGAATTTCCATAAGAGAATTAGATTGATTCTATAATAATTGGGCATGATTTTCCATGACACATTCATACAATCTAAAATTGTCAGATTATGATGCAATGTTAGGGCATGATTTTGGATCACAGTCTCATCGTCTTCAATATTATTGAGAATTATCATCACATCCAGGTGCTATTGTTACTTTTATAGTAAATTGATTATATGGTTTTGAATAACATCATTCTTTTTTTAATTGTTGTGATTTTCTGCTTCTGTGCATTAATATTATTGTGATTTGGTTTTTATTAGCGTGAAGTATATGTGTTTTGATTTTATCTGCTGTGTGCTATAATATAATGCCTAAAAAACATCTTTCTAGATGTGTAAAAAATTTTAGGACCCAATTTGGTGTGATGACACCGATCAAAATTGGTCGGTACATGCCCTTTTTAACTTATTGCTCAAATCAATATTTATTTTTTATTTTTTTCAATTTCTTTTCTCTCATTTATGTGTTTTTTGGGGCTCTTTTTATTTTTTTTGCCCTGGGCCTCCAAACCTTAAGAACCAGTTCCTTGCCACTAAAGCAGTTAATTACCAAAAATACCCCTCAGTGGAATGTGTGGTTGGAAAACCACACAGGGGTATTATGGTAATTAATTGCTTTAGTGGCAAGTTTCCTTGCCACTATTTGGTGCAAATATCACCTTCCTATATATTTATCGATCCTGCTCTCGATCTATGCATGTTCATATTGGTTGGCATGGCGCCTTCACCGATGAATAAAATAATGATCATCAACCTGTTGGGGCTAATTTATTTATAAGCTTAACAGTGGTTGACTTTTTGTCTGCATTAGTCATGCGTGGATCAATTAATTATCAATATATATATATATATATATATATATATATGTGATGAAGAAACACAAAAAAATAAAAAATAAAATTTAAAAAAAAGTAGTGTACGTATATAGTGTATTTAATTCAGCATCTTTTTCTTTGTTCAGAGGTATTACTTATTAGGGGAAATCACATTTATCTGTTCGAGATTTAGCGAAATTAATTACAATTGCTTCTGAGATTTTGAAATTTCTTTTTTTACATCAAACAAATTAAACAAGGACACAATGCAAGATGTATATATCTATACAGATGTAAGCGTACAATCAATTCATATAAATCTAAATTACTACAACAAAAATTTAAAAAACATTTAGGGAGAAGGTTATTTTAGTCTTTGGAGCCGATCCAAATGGTTTAGGCATTCTATTAATTTAATAATTAATCTTATGCAAATAAAAAATAAATGCCTATAAAATCGCTGTAACCTTCCCTTCCGGAGGTAAACCGGAGGCCAGAGCCCTTCCTCCATTGCGAGTCCCAAAGAAAATTGATCACATACTTACTTATAATTAATTTAAATAATCTCTTCGTCATATTCAAAGAGTCTACTTTCAAAATTTTTTATTGTCCCATTTAAAGAGTTCACTTTAAATTTATTTGCATTACATACCCTTACTAATATAACAATGTATGGTTCACAATTAGCCCTTACTTCTAAAGTAAGGATATAAGTTATACCTAAGTAAATTACTTATTTTAGGTGTTGTACCTCACAACCCATAATAAGTTGTACATATTTCAAAGTGAACTCTTTGAGTAGGACGAAAAGAGTACATGTTATCTTATGTGGTAATTTTATTATAGAAAAGAGTAAAAAGTTGCAAAACTTGTATGACATCATATCATTCATTTTCAAACAATGATGTTGAACTATTAACATTACCTGCTAAAGTATCGCGCATTGGTGTAAACAACAAATATTGTATGCTTTCAAAACATGCGTTCCATTTTAAGGTGTTAAAGTATTAATTGAGTTTAGTGTCTTAACAGCTGAAGTATCACCGTTATATTAAAACACACGAAACAAGTTTAGGAATTGAAGTATCACATGTAAGTAAAGCTGTCACACAGTAGAACAAGAAACTCCCTCAAAAGTAGAATCAAAACAAGCTAACATAGAGGGTTTAGATTTTCAGTTTTTGCCTGAGATAACAACAATAAGGTTCACATAGAAACGTCGAAAGTGTGCGGATTTTCTTGGAATGAAGCAAACCACACAAAGCTAGATACAATTTGTAGAGAAGCAATCCGCAACTACAACTTGCAACTTGCAAGTTGTAGCAATCAGCTACTTGAGCTGAGCTGTCCTCATGCGGTTAGAGTGACTAGTTAGTTTGATGTAAATAGCTAACCATTGTAATTAGTCAAGCTACTGCATTTAGCATTTTGGCAAGAAAATTACTCCCTCTGTTCCATTAGAATGGTCCAGTTTAAGAAATATTTTTTTGTTCCATTAAAAGAGTCCACTTTTAATTTTTTTTACACCTCCACCCTTAATAATATACTCCCTTCGTCTCACTCAAAGGTTCCACTTTCAAAATTTTTTTTTGTCACATTTAAAAGTCCACTTTGAATTTATTTATATTGCATACCCTTACTAATATAACAATGTGTGGTTCACAATTAACCTTACTTCTAAAGTAAGGATATAAGTAAAAAATATGGTGGTAAATTACTTATTTTAGGTGTTGTATCTCACAACCCATAATAAGTTGTACACATTTCAAAGTGGACTCTTTGAATGGGACGGAGGGAGTAATTATGTGTGGTCTACAATTAATCCTTACTTTTTAAGTAAAGATATAAATGTAACAAATTGTGACAAATTAAGTATTTTAGGTATTGTACTTTGACATCCATAATAAGTTATACTTAAGTAAAGATGGACCCTTCTAATGAAACGGAGAGAGTAGTTAGGTGTAGGATAAGGAGTTTTGCTATTGTGAGCTTTGTGTACGTACAGTTAGTATAGGATATCAATTTGTATAAATATTGTAAATCTGATCTCTTAATTAAAGGACACAATTCATATTTACATCTCAAATTGCCTTTATGGAAATTCTCTACATTCTCTCCTCTCAATTGTTCTTCTTAGCTTTTAGTTTTCCTTCTGTGAATCTCAAAATGCTGTTGTTGTTCTTGTTTCTTCTATTGATGTGAGCTTATTTCACATGGTATTAGAGAAACTAATGGGATCAGTCCAAGGTCACGAGCTCAAGCGATGGTGATCCATTAAAGTGGAATGTCGGACCTCTCACTAGATCCAAGTACAAGATCTTCAAAGATGCTATCAGTGACTTAATTAAGTGTTGGGTTCAAACTCAAATAGATAATCAAAAAAACCCAACAAGTGAAGTACTTTTGATTAAAGTTGAAGACCAAGACTACGCTATAGTCTCGGTGGGATAAAGGGTGCTAAGAATGCACAAATATTTCAGTCCCTTAAAATTGCTTGAGTCCAAGTTCTTTTTTTTTTAATTTTTAAAATTATGTTATGTTTTGTTTTATATTTTTAAGTCCATCTTATGTGTTTTGTTTTTTGGGTGTGTTTGTAGCCTACTTATCAAGGTTCAATGGTCCAAGAAATCATGTTGACAAGTCAATAAAATTCAACTCAAAGATATGATTTATCCAGGATTTTTCTCAACTTACTGCCATCAAGCAAGTAGCTCTTCAAGTCACCATTTTATGGCTGTATGAAAATATCTTAAAGGAAAGGAATTTGGAAGGATTAAGAAAGTGAATGACGCAGCCATATGAAGTAGCCAACAAGCCTTTGAAATTCTGCATGCAATTCACGCCCAAAAACAAGCCAAAGATGCTGACTATTCTTCTTCAATACAAGGGTTAATTGCTGAAACAAGAAAGGTCATCTTGCATTCATAAATGAGAGGAGCTGAATTGCTTACATGAAAATAAAGGTGAATAAAGTTAAATGGTGTTGTGCATGATATTTCTGATAGAAAAGAACCGGAAATAACCGAATCTGAAATGAATTTTTCAATATGAATAATACAACAAAAATAGATTTCAGTAAAGGATCTAATGCTAGATCTAAAATAAGAGATGAATTCTTAAAACCCAGATGGGAAGTCTTTAGGAAATGGTTTTTTCAATCGTTTTCTAAAGAAGAACAAAATATTTTTCAAGAAGAATTTTATAAGTTCTTAGGAGAAAAGAATATTCTATTTCCTTTTGTTCCATGGTTTGTTTATAATTATGTGGAGCCATGTATCTCTGTCATAGAAAGGGAATATAGATTACCCAATGGTAATATCTTGAAGAGTCAATTTCTCCTCAAGAATCTTTTAGCATATTAAAAGGAAAAATTTCTATGAATTTTACTGCTTTTTCAAAATTATTTGAAGAAGATACTTTGACAATAACAGTCAAAAATATTAATAAAATGATTGAACAACAAAATTTTGCAAATATGTATCTAATAATATTAGGAGAACAAATTTTGTCTTTACATGATAGGATAGACAAATTAATAGAAATGAATACAATGTCTAGTTCTAGTAATATTCCTAGTACTAGTAATACTAAGGAAAATATAGGTGTGCTTGCAGCTCCTAGTCTTCAGCCTCCACCTGAAATAAAAAATTTTAAGTTCAAAACTATTAGTCCATAATTGGAAAAATTGATAAATGAAAATTTTAAAGGGTTAAATATAACCACTATAGAAGAAGAATTTTCAAATGAAATTGAAAATAATCCAGAATATAAAAAAGTAATAAGAGATGAAATTAATAAAATTTCAAAAATGTATAGGTATGCTGATAGGCCAGCCCAAAGAATAAATTATTATAATAGGCCATCGCCTGTAGATGTTCTTCATGAGGAACAAGAATATATAATTAATAATAGTTATAGTAGTAAAAATATTTACGAATGGAATATAGATGGTTATACAGAAAAACAGATTTATAATCTTGTACATAGAATGTTAATGTATAGTACTATTTGTAAGAGTAATGGTAACTCTGACAGTAATATTGCAAAAATGATAGTCGCAGGTTTTACTGGCCAACTAAAAGGTTGGTGGGATAATTATTTGTCCCCATTAGCAAAAGAAGAATTTTATAGAACTGTTAAACAGGAAGGTGACCAAATGGTTGAAAATTCTGTTTATACTTTAATTGTTACAATTCTTAAACATTTTACGGGTAGAATCTCTGATAATAGTGAGAATATCCGTACTTTATTACAGAATCTTAGGTGTAAAACACTTTCTGAATTTAGATGGTATAAAGATACATTCCTTAATAGAGTCATGGAATTGCCTGAAAGTAATAGCAGTCATTGGAAGTCTAAGTTTATAGATGGTTTTCCCAGCTTATTTATTGAAAGAGTTAGAAAAACTCTTAGGAAGGATAGAATCACTATCCTATATAATGAATATACTTATGGTAGACTGATCGCAACTTGCGTCCAGGAAGGTCTATCATTATGTAATGAAATTAAATTGAGTCAACAAATAAAGAGTCATGTTTCTTGGGTATGAATAGATTTGTTCTTTCGGCAAGGGTCTCATCCAATAAAAAGTAAGCCATGAGCTGAAATGCACTAGCTGATGCATACTGGATAATTGGTATTGTATTTAAAAACCCATTTTGATTATGCTTAAATTCAGCTATATTGCTAAGGTACTGGTTGGGGCGTTTATAATTAGCCAGAACAACCGATTCATCATCAATAATAATATCCATCCGCTTCTCTTGTTCATCATAAGAAAATAATGCTTTGAAAGATTCCCATGCTTTCCATATTGTCTCGAAAGATTCTTTATGGAAGGATGTTGCCGAACCAAATCGCATAAAGCATTTCCCATAAGTTTCCTTTTCTACAATCTTGGCATCCCCGGCAAAGAGGATCAAGCTTCTTGCTAGATCGCGCTCGTGGTAATGCAAGATCCCAGTGCGGTAGATTCTACCTCGGAAGTCGAGAAAGGCAGGCAAATAAAACTCATATCCTTCGTAGGCAGAAGCAATCTGAATTACCATTTGCTCATAACGAGCACATTGTATATGCTTAGCTAAGATACCTAACAATTCGCTATAGCTAAACATTTTGTTTATAACCTCATTCTTAATGTGGCGCTCTCTAAGTAACTCAGATACATCTTTTATAAGAATTTCAGAGATATATCTTGGAAATAAATAACCCGTATCCACAAAATAGTCCTCGTGTTCCTTGAGAATTTTTAACCAGGCACTGTTGATTCTAAAGGGCTGGCCCTGCATATAGTTTACTACATCACATAGGTTTTGTACCCTTTGCTTCGTTTCACAATCCTTAGTTTCACCAAAAGTGATAGAAAAGTTGTTAATGTCATTAGAACTTAGAACCCGGTAACGCTCATATACTTCCCCACTAAAGTTACTTAAGTATCCACCAGATATATCAGACAAGTAGATAGATTTTTTATCATCATATTTAGTGCTAGATACCCCCCAAGGTTGGGGAGGGCATACCATAGGGACGTTAAGCTTCATCATAAGTAATGATGGATCAAATAGGCAGACTACGTAGGAAGTGCTTGGAACATAATAGGAGTTAGCACGCTTCTTAACACCTTTCTCTTTATCCGATAAAGAGATAAATGAGATAACTTTCTTAGCACTGATAAATTCCATTAAATAATACCCAAAGGATGCTTCTTACTGGGATTTGGCCCTATACTTGATGAACCGCACCGGTCACTCCTTAATAAAGATGATTGCATTCTAATACTAGTGTCAAGGCGTTCTAACAAAGTAGCTGCACGCATTAAGGATGCGTCCTTGTCTTTATCCTGGGGGAGAGGATTATGATAAACAACCCCGAGAACATGTATGATTAAGGCCTCAATCGTATATTGCCCGAACTCCGAAAGCAATTCCAAAAGATATTGCTTTTCTTCATTAGTTTTATGTTTATCCTGTTCTATCTTCCCTTTAAGATAATCCTTAGCACAAGGAATTTTATTAACATCATCATTGTCCTGGAATTTTACATCTTTATTAAGATTAGGGATTAACAGAGAAATTAAGCTTGGCACACTCGAAAATACGCTTTTTTCATCGAAGGTCATTGTCACCTTCTTAATCTTCCATTGTAGCCTTTTTAAAGCCTCCTTTGATAATTTGCGACCTTTTTCTCTTCCAGTAGCTCAACACGGCTGACTTTCACTTAGACGACTGGGTAGCTGACTTATTTGTTTGTTTTAGTTGTTCGTCTGACACTTCAATATTCTTAACGTCCTCTTAAAAATCTTTCCAAAACTCTATTAATAGCTCCAATTTTTGATTGTTAGAGGTCACATCTTTTAGAGCATATTTTAACCATGCTTGTTGATTTTTGGTCATATCACCTTTTATACCATTTTGTGAAGCCGGGTATTTTGGCCTTAGAAGATATTTTGTAGTCACCCTAGTGTTTTGTTTGTTCTAACATTGTTTATCCCCAAGCTATGGTTTTTAGTCCTATGCATATTTGTCAGTAGTTCCTCGAGCTTGAGATGGGCATAATATATTGGTGAATATAAAACGGGATTTTAAGGTTCTAAGACTCTGGGTCGTGGCACGGCTAATTGCCAGAAATCCTATAATGTCCGTCTCAAGCTCGATGTCCAACAACCAGTGGTGAGGACGTCTCTGAGCTAGTGAATAGATACTCTTAGAGTGAAAAACACTAGGGTAACTACTGGATATCTTCTTAAAGGGATACCATAGGCTAAAATACCCAGCCTCCTTTAGGATCCAAAATGCTATGAAACACGCGACCAAGAATTGGTTGTTATACACTCTGAAAGATTAAAGATAATAAATGGGATGAATTAGTAAGGTTTTTAAGCCAAATTTATGATGAAGTTAAGAACATTGATGCATCTAACAAAAAACGAAAACAAAAAGCGTCTTGCTTGATCACTGAATTGAGTGCGCTGAACCACCATTGATCTCTCTCCGATTCAAAACTAGCAAAATGTAGCTGATGATGAAGACAGAGATATATAGAAAGTGTTCAGTGTACTAGCTCAACCTCCCTTTACTTGCTCCTTTTTTTACTCTAGTTATTGCTACAACTATGGAGCTCTAGTACTCGTTTAACTCTCTCCATTTGTATACTCATTTCAGATATTACACTCGCTCTTTACTCTAGCTCTCCTTGCTTGCTCCTCTCTCTCTTATTTTTAAAAAGTAAGCAGAGGTTGGAAAATTACATAAGAGATAGGAAAGTTCCACACGCAGAAGAAGCTCAATGGTAGAGCATAGCCTTTCCCAGGCTAAAGTTGAGAGGAATGAGGCAAATCGCTTGCTTACTTGAGTTCTGAAAGTACCGATTTCCTGATCTCGGAAAAGTCCCAGATATACTTTCTATTTGTCTGAAATCGTCTCAAGGCTTTCTCAAAATGAATTAAGTAAGGGCTCTATGTTTACATTCTGAACCAAAGCACTAATTGAGGTCTGAAAGCCTTATGAGGAGAAGGTAGGATAAGGGGAAGAAGCAGGGTAGATGAATTGGTCAACTCATCAGGCTCATGACCTGAGGATTACAGGTTCGAATCCTGTCCCTACATAAACAACAAACAAACAATAGAAAAATTAAATAATTAAAGTACTTAAACAAGCAGATAGTCTTGCTAACTAAATAAGTGACCTCCCCTTAGCCTTAGCGCTCCCATGCCCTAGCTAGAGCCTAAGACCGGGCATGAAGTTAGTTTTCCAGCAACAGCTATGAGTTCTCGAGTAGTAAGAGTGAGCTTATAGTGGAATAGATTTTTTTGCATCAACAGCTGATTCAATTGCTCTCTCGAGAGATGATTCTAGCACAACAGCTTCTACACCAGCCTTTCTTATTTTATTGTTTGTTATTTCGAATTCCTTGTCAATGTAGTGCACTTGCTCGCCTTTGGGTGAGGTAAGAGTGTTGATACCCGAGAAAGTCTTTCACAGGTATATTAATATAGAGGATTTGTTCACAGCCCAGCCTGTCAAAGAGCTTTAGTAAGCATTTAAAGCAAAAGTAGTCTCCCTTACAGTAGAAGGAGGAATTCTTCCCTTACCGAGGGAAGTACGAGAACTTTAAATTTACTTTCTTCTTTATCACGGACAAACTCCTAAATCAGTTAATGCGAAAATTACGTCGTTACTTTTGAGCCTTGATCCCGAGCTTCCACTTCCATTAGGATCACTTTATCCGACTTTCCTTCACTCTTTTTGGCTGCTCGTTAAGTGTCAAAATGCCTAGTGAAATGCTATCTTGATTAAAGCTATCTTGCTCAGTGAATTGATTGTTAGCTAGTTGCTTTTTCTTTTTTCCTTCCTTGACCCTACAACTTTAATAGCAGGAAGCCTGCCATTTCATTCTTCGATACTTAGATAAGTAATGTAGTTAACCAACCCTTTATACGAGGAACCTATTGGTAAGGTTGAGAGATTGGGTAAGCTGCGAGACAGTGTTCACCACGCTCGCCATAGCGAGGGCCTGCTTGGATTGGGCATGCTTTCTTATGCTACTACTACACATCCTATGACTCTTCCTTCCTTTCGGTAAGCTCAGTCCTCGAGGGAGGATCCGAGAATCCACTCTATTCCTTAGGGCTAGCAGTCTCTCTTTCTGTATCGGCTTTATCTAGACGTCTATACGACGAGCTTCGCACAGAACAGTAAATCTACGAGGGGTGGAGGAAGAATAGTAAAAGAAAGGGGAAGGATCTCTCTTTCCTTGCCTACGAGATTTGCACATGAATCACTCTTATATAAGGAGTATGCTTCTAGTGAAAGTAGCAATTCCTTTCTCTACTTCTTTTGACGTCTCAGTAGATTCATTCTGCTGCAAGCCCAGCTCGACTTATGCAATGATCGGAAGAACTCTCTTCAATATCCCATCATTGAAAGAGATGTAGATGAGAACAAATTCTTTTCATAGTCGGCAAATTTTATTATTGTTGCATCTCATCGATATGATAGGTTTATTTACCTTACTAGTCATATGCCCTAAAGGTTTACTGTCTGGATAAGACTTTTCAACAGATAAGCGAATCAAGTGGTTGACGAAAGATCTACTAGTCCTCGTTTCCCGGGAGACAGAACCATATTTTCTCTATCTCGGTGGCCTTGAAGACGGTAATTAAGAGGGTAAGAAAAAAGAATGAATTTGAATTAAGCTTTACTTTTAAGTTATTATCAAAAATAAATGAAATAAGCGAATTATGATCGGGGTAGTATTCTAATAGATAGATCGTATGGTAGATGAATCTACCATTTCTGACAATCCATCCTATCTTTATTTGGATCATACTCCTTGGACTTTCATCAATCCTTTTTTATCTGTATTGGGAAGAGTTCCCAATTAGTGTTATCCCTCGAACCGAATAAAAAGAAATAAGAATGAAAATACCTAGCCGATTATCCTTTGTTGTCTTCTGTCTTCTTCCCCGTAATAAACAGCAAGGGTAATTCTTTCAAGCAGCAATTATGGTACATCAAGAACCAAGTGGAATAGAATAAGACTTTTTTAAGTAGTATTACCTACCTAAAGCGAAGCTCAGCTCGGCGATAAAGAAAATGACTATTTCTTCAGAAATCGTATCCATAGCTTAGTCACTAGTACGGAAACTGCACCACTGCCAACAAATGAATAGGAATAAACGCCAACACATGCTTGATTAACACAATCCGACCCCCAAAGGACAGGAAATTTATCTTCCAAGAACTAAGTTTCCGTTGGACATTATTACAAAAATCAATAAAAAACTCTTCCATTTTACGCCCCACATAAATACCAAGATATTTGAAAGGAAAATACTTATTAGGAAAACCTATAATCCGGAAAACAAAGCCTCACCGCACCGGAGTAGATTTGGGACTAAGAAAGAACCCACTCTTCCACCTATTGACTTTCTGCCCCGACACCTCCTCATAAAGGGATAACTTCTCCATCACACGCTTCAAAGAAGATTGATCACCTTTTCACTAGCCAATCCAATTGGAGTTGCTTTATAAGCAATTTGATACTATCAGGAGGGATTATGTTGTGGCTGCTGCACACCGAAAAGGCGCCTCCAGGCAAAAGAAGCAATTCTTTCATCTGGTTGATGAAAAAACTTGAGAAGCAATGGACAAGCGTTCAAAAATGCATGAAGCAAGTTTGAGGCTTGAAAGATTGGCTGCTCGATGGGGGGGCGACTATGGCTCACCATAATGAAGTCTCAGATGAGCGGATTCGCCCATGCTAAGGTGCATCACCACTTGCCAATAAGTCTCACGCTGACTCTCTAACATAGACAGCTTCCATGGGGGCACGAAAGATCGCAGGGCCTGACCTAGCATAGAGGTGCACTTTGGTACAAAAAATTTACCAGAGTGCGGACCATAGTCTATATTTGACCCATTCCTTGCTTTCTAATAGACCCGATGCTACGAGGAAGATCAAATAGTTGCCAACAAGTCTTGGCGAGAGATATTACTCGTAAACTCGTTATAAAGACCCTCGCTTTTGTTCAATTATAAAGAAATAAGCACTTTGATGGAGATTTATAGCATCATTCAAGTAAATACAAATTAAGATTGTAGAAACATGAGCTTGTAATATAGCTACACCTAATTCCAGACCGGTTAATGCAAGAACTATAAATAAAGGACCAAGATCTCCTATGAAATATAAAAGATCATGCATACATAGCATAGTCCAAGCGAACCCACTTAAAATCTTTACTGAACTATGCCCAGCCATCATATTAGCAAATAAACGTATTCCTGAGCTTAATGCGCAAAAAAAATGAGAGATTAGCTCAAGAAGTACTAAAAAGGGCGCTAACGGCAGTGGGACTCCTGTGGGTAATAAAAAGCTTAAAAAATGAAGCCCATTTCTTTGAAATCCCACTATAGTAATACCAATAAAAATGGAAAATGAGAGACCCAAAGTAATGAGAAAATGACTTGTAACTGTGAAACTATAAGGTATCATACCCTGGAGATTACGAAATAACGAAAAAGTAAAAGTGACCGAGATGCGAGGGGAAAACTTTTGTTTAACATTTCCGGAAAGACCGCCTATTTGTTCGTTTACCGGGTTCAGCACGAAATCATAAATAAGCTCTACCAAGGATTGCCAAACATTTGGTACTGAGGTTCCTCCTCCCTTTTTAGTAACAAAATGAAGCAAAAGTAGGACCAAACTAAGGGTAAGTAGCATAAACAAAGATGGATTTGTGAATGAGAAATACAAGTTTCCTATTTTCATAGGAATCAATGGGAGAATGGTAAATTGCTCAAGGGGGCTGGCTACTATCCCCGCTAGATCCAGGGCAATCCTATATGCTTCACTTTCTATTCCGTTTGTGTTCAAATCATTTAAAGTTTCATTCAAAAAAGCGATATTGTTGCTTGGACCATGTAACGCTTCGGCCTCTTTATGAACCTCTTGGGAACTCTTGTTAGGCATCAACTCTCCCAATTTCTCAAAAATTTTGCGCATTCGCTTTGGTTCATTCTTTGACTGCTCTGCTCCCCCAAAAAAAGAGAGACTTAGAACTAAACAAAAGCTTTTCTTGGTTGTTGACCAAGGGAAAAAAGAAATGAGATTGTCTCATTCAGCACAGTGCTACACAAGCTTCGAAATGATACACTAAACACAAAAAAATCTCAGAAAGGTATGGTAGAAGCAACAACATCATGACATAAGGTTCATAGAACTTATCTATGCAACTGGCATACCGTCGAATAGACTCTGCTTTACGCTACCATCTTTCTTCTTTATTTACGCAAATCTTAGTTTCAATAGAATATGAAGATAGGGGGGGTTGGTAGTGAACAGCAGCGGAACTCCGATCGGCATATCGGCTGCTCTTCCCAACTTTTTACGGGATAGGGATGTCACATATAAGCTTTCTTTCTTTATTAGAATATAAAAGCAGATATGCGACCCGAGCTTAGCTCTTTGAAGAAGATGCACAGGGGAAAGGAAGAAAGTCGGCTTCTTTGATAGATTTTGGCTGGCCGCTTTATGAATCTCCTGAAAAAAGAGGCGTATAAATGGGGTTTTTGGCTCGCAATAAAGCTAGGGCCCTGATCGAGCAAGACGTAGTCCTATCTATCCACCTCTCCAAACACAATATCTTGAGTACCTATGATGGTGACCACATCTGCTGGCATGTGATGTTTGGACATAGAATCGAGTCCTTGTAAATGGGCAAAGCCAGGTGCTCTTATTTTACGACGGTAGGGACGATTGCTTCCATTACTGACCAGAAAGACACCAAATTCTCCTTTAGGTGCTTCAACTGCGGTATAGGTAGAAGGAGCTGGTACGGAAAAACCTTCTGTATAAAGTTCGAAATGGTGAATTGAGGTAGAGTAGACCGACGATCCTGTAGTCATTTGGCCGGCTATTGAAAGAAAAAGCTTGCCTTGCATCTGCTTCCCCTATTATATAACCGGTCCCATCTCTCTCCAAACCTAACGTGGTAGTTTCCCATCATAGGGCTTTCTATCTATAGATTAAGCCATTACCAAGGAGCTAATTCGTTCAGAACTCAGTTGACTGTTTCTATAGATAAGGCGGAGTGCCCTTGGCTCAGCATTATAGCAGCACATAGAGCTTCGGCGCTACTACAGCGCTTCGATAACTCGAAGCGCCTCGTTATGAGAATCTAGCTTCGCTAACGCTCGGCTAAGTCTTGAACCTTCGCGCTGACCATTCGCTTTCTTAGTAGCAAAAGCGCTTCTCTTTGCCTCTTAAGTATAAGGCCAGAAAAGAGAATATTCGTTTTCTTGCTTCCGCTTCCTCCTTATCTGCGCTCATCAAGCCAACTTTGCTCTTTGGAAGGTGAAAGAGCGGTTAAAGCGGACATGTCGAAATGACAGCATCGAAGATATGAAGATATAAATATATATAGGCGGTTACGGTTATCTCGGACTGCGTTCTGGAAAAAGTGGCCTACTTGTTGAAAGGCACTCTTGTCTTTCAACCCCACTATACTATGAATAGTTGTGGGGCACTGTGTACTTACAGCCTCTACGATAAGCAAGTCAATGGGGCCGGTGCGTGACAAACGGAACGGTTCATCAAGCCATTTTTCGCCCAAACTTACTAAATAGTAATAGGGGTACTTTACAAATAGGGGTAATTTATTCGCACCTGACTGTGATAGCCCTCTCGATACCTTATTGGAGCTTTGTAACTAATGGACGGTTTCCCGTCGCTAGAGTGTTTTCCCAGCGCGCGGGGCCCGAACGAGGAAGGTGTTAGTGGTTTATCATTGGGTCAATAATACTAATCCCTATTGTTGCGCTATTCCTACTCCTAGGGCGGGAAGCAGATAAGAAAACGCGAAGCGTTCTCTTGGTTTCCCAACCTGTTGTTTCTAAAGACTGTCCTCTCTCGGCTGGATGTTGGTCCAGCCTACTACGAGGATCCCGTATCCAGCAACCCAACCTATACAAAACAAAGGGCATCAAACCGCTTTTACTAGGTAGGAGCTATGAAGCTTACTTTATTATTAAAAAGGGAAAAGGTTTTTTCATTTTCAGCTGGTGCGTAAGAGCGCACTTCCGTTTTCCCTTTACAATTAGGGGGTCCTGTGGTTCCTATGCTGCCATGTTTCCCGGTCCTTTTCTTTTAGTGCTTCGACCCAAAGCGATAGCTTCTAGCTAGTTCAGTGGATAAGAGGGCTACGCTCCAGCTCACTCAAGAATGGGATGGCAGTGTTCCACTGGCAAGCTCGTTCTGATCTTGGATGCCGTAGATTGGAATCCTGAAGCACTACCACGAACGCTACCGCGCATCTGCCTGCTGTGCGGTAAGGCACCATCTTGTTGTGCCAGCAGCCAACTCCAGGGTGTCAGCTTAGTTATCCTCATTAAGCCACTTACTTGATGTGTAGCTTCCTAACTGGTAGACGCCTCCTTTTCCCCCAGATGAATGAAGAAGGAAGACGTAAGTTGATTCCTCCGAAGAGCTAAAGGCAAAAACACTATGCTAGGGCAGGGGGACGGGAAAAGAAAGGGCTCCGAAGAAAGAAATTGGGGTTCCCAAAGCTTCTCCACGCTCAACAAAATGCGCCAACCTCGGAATGCTTTATTCCTAACCCCCACAAGGTTTTGAGAATGAGCTTAACCTGAGTTTCGGTTAAGAACGGCGATGATCTACGTTTCACACGGTGTACGATTCCATGGATAGGTTCTTTCGACTTCATGATGGAGGACATAGCTTACGATCATCGGCTTTGATTATGCCACTAGGCATTTGATTAAGACATTGCACAATGATCCGAACACTTTGTCGCATCTCTTCGATACGAATACAGTAACGATCATAGCAATCTCCTCTGGTACCTACTGGTACGTCAGGATCCGATTGGTCATAAACATCGTAAGGTGCTGCTCTTCGCAAATCCCAACATACCCCTGGACCTCTTAACATTACACCACTGAATCCCCAATCCTTTGCTTGCTGTGCAGTGACAGTACCAATATCCACTAATCGTTGTTTCCAGATACGGTTGCCGGTTGACATCTCTTCTAATTCGTCGATACGAGAAGCAAATTGTTGTGTGGAGAAATCAATATCTCGACATAAGCCCAGAGGCAGATCTTGTGCCACTCCACCTGGTCGTATGAAACTGGCATGCATTCTGGCTCCCGAGACTCTTTCATAGAATTCCAACAATTTCTCTCGCTCCTCAAAAGCCCACAGGAACGGAGTTGATGCTCCCACATCCATAGCATGAGTAGTTAAAGCAAGTGAATGGTTTGAAATTCGAGTTATTTCACGGAATAACACTCGTATATATTGAGCTCGTAATGGTACCTCACAATTCAAAAGTCTCTCTACGGTTGAAGAATAAGCGTGTTCTTGGGCCATCATAGAAATATAGATAGGGTCAATGACGGAACGAACAACGAAACTTTATGATAGCTTTTTCGTACACGTTCACTTGCATCACGTGCTCTCTGAACCATAAAATAAGGTTACCCATAACACAGCTCCCCCACTTGAGTTATCTTAGCCCCAGGCCATGCTATTCAATAAGATTGGAAAAATGGCACCGTAAGGTAACAACTAGTATTGAAAGCTGGTCGCCTTTTGAAGCGTTCGCCGGTAACCAAAGCGTATCGTTCCCGCAACAACCACTTGGGTACTACTTTGTTTATAGCTTTTTTAGGTTATGCAATAGAAGGGGTTCTCTCTTTCCGGCCCTAGGGGAGTTTACTCGACCCATTCCCCAGTCTCCCGCATTGCTCAAGTAAGTGTGCGACTCCATATGAGGACCTCCTTCTCTTCTGCCCACTCTCCGTTCACACGATTTTCAAAACACCGGAGAAAGGGCTGGCAGCAGGTACCATGAGCCCTTTATCCCACACATCTATCTAGAAGCAAGTGTAGTTCACCAGTTCCATCGAATGCTCCTATCTCTCGGCAAAGATCGTGTGAGTGTGCCGTTATGCTTCGGATGCTTTGCCATAGAATAGATGGACATAGTTCCCGTTCTTTTCCAGCGCACTCACTTTATATCTCTGACACACAAGAAAGGACGCGCTGGGAAGGAAGCAGCCCTAGCCTTTGTCCAGCCGATCATTCCACTGGCATCTCACATTCACGCTCCCGTTTAACTGCCACTCGGGGATGTAGTTGTAGATAGGTTAGTCTTAGTGGGTCGTTGGCTCCACCTGTTATCTTCTTCTATGACATGCTGTTATTGTCGCCATATTCCATATGTCACTTAGTCATCTCTGCCTCGCTGCGGGTCAGCACCTCCGAAAGAAACGGAGGACTTCATTCAGTGACCCCGCGATCGCCCTCTGAACGATCAAAATAAGGTAAAGCTTGAAGATAAGTTTTGTACTCTATTAATTTCTCAGTCCCTCTAGTCGGGTGGGCGCCGGCCGGTCTTTCGACCAGATCCCCCTAAAAACCGTACGTGCGGGTCTCCCCGCATGCGGCTCGCGCCATTCGAGGTGGCCCAGCCAGCATTCATTCGCAATTCCTGTAGTGAAATTGAGACTACTCAACCTCGGAAGCTGATTCGCATGTAGGCAGCACTGTCTGTCGTACCGTTGACTCTATCAATTCATTGAATTTTCTTTTATTTATTTTATAGGCTCGCTCATTTTTTCCAAGAATTCATGCACTTCCTTTACTCCATAGGGCCTTCTCTAATAGAGAAAAGCCTTCTATTTCCATTAAATTACCTAGCCTCCCCCGGCTCTTCCACCGTCCGGGCTTCCTTTCCTCCCTATATGCTATGTTCCCCTGGCACAGGCCTACCGCACTTCGCGACTGCGGTGTTTTTACTAGACGGTCTTTGCCAGTAGTGCCATCCTCCCCGCTGGCTGTATGGGTGGGTTGCCCCTCACTGCTGTGTTCTGTTAGGCTATGGATTATAGGAACAAATGTAATTGAATGGAAGAGCAGGCGGGTTACACATTCCACTGTGTCGAGATGTGAGGTACAAGTGGTGATTATAACCCCGGGGTATACGCTAGCACCCTTGACAGGCACTCCAGAACTTGCCAACGCTCGTGAAAACCCGGGTTGGTCGGTCTGCCATTCATCCGACCTCCGGTGTGGATAACGAGCCCACCTTTACAACCTTTTCCCTTCTGTTTCTATGCTGTAATAAGGTTGGGCGGCTCCCTTGAGTTGCTCAACCGCCCCTTAGCCCAGTGCTCATGATGCGTTACGGAACCTCTATCGTGTCGGGGGACCAAGCAGGGCATAGCTAGCGGCATAGGAGCCGACTCGGCATCAGCGGCAGTAATCCAATATGTGGTTCCGCACGTTCTACCACTTCTCCATTCATTTCCAATACTGATCATGAAATACCATGAGCATCAGTATATTGATGTCCGAAATTCGAAATGAAAATTTTGATTTGTCTGTTCCTAGTCGTCATGGGAAATAAAGGCAGAAATAAAAATATGTTATTCCCCGAGAGCTTGTCCAATACCACCAACCAGTACCAGAAATGCATCTACTTCGCCCGTGAGAGACTTCTATGCCAACTGAGAATAACGACTCTGTTATGAAAAAAAGTGGCAGACAGACTAATTTGGATGGTATTCCCTAATGAGTAGCTTTAGGAGATTAATGCCCCCCTTTATATTCTCTATATCCATCTGCGGAGACGGTTACGTAAATCCTCCTCAGCAAAGATGGTATGGTTGGTCAGCTTACGCTCTTACTTGGAAGTGGTCTCAGTAACGAAGTCAATAAAGAGGGTAGTCCTCATAGTTAGGAAGTTTAAGATTTTTTTTACTACATATCATTAAGAACTAGAATACTGGAGCAAGCCCCCTTCCTCAATCAAAAGTAAAATCACCAAGAAAAAGGTAGGAATTAGGCACCGATCAGGTCTAGAACAAGGGATGATGGGTTCCTACTCTGTTGATTCATCTGTTCTAGACTTACCAACCATATTCTATTCATATTCTTCGGCTTTGGCTTCAGGTTGTGATTAACAGATGAATCCGTGAACTCAGATGCTTTATCGAATCTAGTTCTTTTTTTAGAAAATATATGCCGGTCTGAGCTCTCTTGCTTGGGGTCCGGTAAATCCGTTTAGCAAATCAATATCTCCACTACGGTACACTAATCCATTTGATGTAACATCTATTCCCCTTTGAGCTATCAAATCAGAGTACGGAGGTGCGGTTGTTGCGAAAGAATCATTTTATTCTTGTATGTAATTATTCCCAAACCACGCTCATTCCTTACAAAAAGTGGGAGTGGCATCGGTCCCGTTCATGCCCTGGAATAACTTTGAGAAATTTCACATTTATGGGCCGAGTTTACACGAGATTATGATCATACGGTATTATAGGTAAATGAACAACCCTATATCAAATATAGTAGTTCTATAACTATAGCATAAGTGGAAGATGGTAGCCAGCAAAAAGTAGGTGGGGAGGAAATTGATGCGTAAGCACGTGCAGGAGGTGAGGATTTCTGGTGAATGATGATTTGGAATAGTCAACTGGAGTAGTAGGCATCACAAGGTCGGCGGTTGAATTAGGCGCTTTCCTTTGGTTCATGAGTCTGTCTTTGGGGGTGTGCATGAGTTCGCTATGCCCTTCTTTGATAGTCGCGGTTTGATGGTTGAATGTGACCACGAATGGATATAGTTGAATCAACTGTGATTCCTCTTCTTTCTCTTTTTATTTCACGAATCCGAATTGATAGAAGAAGCTGCTTGTGTGCCAACCTTTTTTTTCTAGCCTATAAGGAAAAGATTTCTCTTGTCTTAGGGTATTCAAGATTCAATTCTTTTTGATCTCATACCAGCTTTAAATAGAAATCCATCCCAACTCCAACTGTGGAAAGCTGTCCAATTGAAAGTGCTAACATGCTAACAGCTCGCATCAATTCCTTGCTTTACTCTGTCCTCCAAGAGCTGAAATGCCGACATCTATCCCATATGTCACTAACTTCAGCGGTAGCATGAATAAAGTGAGCGCTCATCTTGAGAGCGTGAAAAAATTAGTACCACTAAGAGCGCATTCGAGGCTATCCTCTTCTCTTAGAGGATTAACCGCAACAACATAAGCTTCAATAGGAAAGGCAGCCTACTCTGATTCGAGAGCTGCGGATTCTCTTGCAGTAGCCATTCACTCGACACAGCAGAAAGAAGATTTTTACAATCTAATGAAATGATGCTTAGCTGGTCTTTTCGGATGATCGGCCACACTGGGACTTCTTTTGTGTAAGTAGAGTCTGGCATGATTTACTATCCGAAGTTATTTGGATGTATCGAACGTCTAATCTAAAGAAGCAGTACTGGTATTACCCCCTTTGCGCTCACATACAGTCCCCTTTTCTTTTACCCATGAAACTAATAGTTCAATCGATTCGGAGGGAGTGATTTAGATGCGGTCGATTACTCCTCAGCTATGTTGGCTGAATTTGAAGACTTGGACAGTAGTTCGGCTAAGCCGGCAAGAGAAATGGAGTCACTAAGCCCTAACGTTAGATCCATTATCTCACAGATGAAAGAAAAGAGAGTGAAGTCACTTGTTTAAGGAGAGGATGCTAGTAAAAGAGTCCAGCCTCAAGTAATCAGTAGCAAGATATCTACTCTACCTTGGGTCACCGAGATCGGATGGCATCAGATGCCGGTGGCGGTTTTCGTTCTTTATGGGTCTTATTCGGTGCCAGTGGCCTCTTAGCTTTGTAGGCGATATCGGATGGTTGGTATCTCACCGCATAAGTGTCGGGGATGTCGTAGTTCATTAGTGCTTTCCCGAGGATGTCTGTGCGTGCTCTCCCATCTTTAGTCTTTCTCGACGTCAACCGAGTTAAAACTCCCTTGCCTTATTGCGCTGTGCTAGCTACCAAGACAAATACAGAAAGGAAGTCCTTGTTCATGCTTATCCTCGTTGGGAATGATTTGCCAGATCTAAAAAATGATATCAATCATTAGAGTATCCCGTCTTTTTTTTTTACCCGCCCTGCCCAAAAAAGAAAGGCTTTCTTTTGCATTTGAGTGTGGAAATCACTATATATATATAATTTTTGTGTCCAGTGGACGATACAGACTCTGAAACCGCAGCCACAGCCTCAATATCAGTATCCCGATCAGCATTTAAAGCTGATGGGCGGATATACAAGAAGTTTAACGAGGGAATTTGACATGATCTACAGGAAGAAGTGCTACTATGATGCCCGGTTTTGCTTCTCCCTTACTACACCTACCTTTAGTCCTCGCTTCTATCATTCGACATCGCTCTCGGCTTCCTTGACAAGGCAATGTGAGCAACGTGCTGAGATAGATCTAGAGGTTTGCCGTTCCAGGGCAGCACTCCCAATGTGAGGAAAGAGCACAAGACCATACAGATGGCATCGCAAATCCCGTACCAATGTGGACTGGACACCACATCTTGATCAGTTCGTTACTGCGGAGCGAGCAAAATCCTCTTTGAAATTCTGTCCTGAAGTTTGGATATTAGGTTGGTGATTCCGAGTTACCATATTTTAATCAGCATTTCCATAAGGATAGGAAAGCCGCTTTCAAGCTAGTACGGTACCACTCTCTCCTCCAATCGGATATTGGACCCAGATGAGGATGTTCTCGAATAGGTTCTTTCAGCTAGGAATGGAGTCTAGGTACAAAACCGGTTGAAAGCAAGAATTTTTTCAAAGGCAAGAAGCCTATGGCGTCAGCAGCTGTTGAAAGGGCCCCCGGCTAAGACTAAGAAGCCAGTCTTCGACGAAGGTGAGGATGAACCTAAGCGCCCAAGAGAAACTCTTGAAGAGAGGAAGGAGAAAGTACGAAAAATCTTCAATGATGCTCTGAAGAATGGCCTGCAACTCCCAGATCCCAGAGTGCAAGAGGCCCGCAGAAGCGGCTAAGTAGACAACCCGTAAAAGGAAGCTGTGATTGCTTGAGTTGAATCAGTTGAG
Source organism: Leptodermis oblonga (assembly GCA_016801395.1). NCBI lineage: Eukaryota > Viridiplantae > Streptophyta > Magnoliopsida > Gentianales > Rubiaceae > Leptodermis > Leptodermis oblonga. Next base: position 10,938,723 of record CM028757.1, read on the forward strand.
TTTGCCCCTAACGCTCTCTCTCAATTTCTTCGTCAACGCTTTCACCCGGGCTTCCTTCCCTATCAGCTCTACATACACATGTAACCTGAATGCGGGTATCCCCTTCCTTTACTTAAATTCAAGTAACCAAAATGGGCATTCAAGAGCCCTACGCCTACGGTGTCCGGAATGGAATAAAAATAGACTCAGAATCAGCCCCATATTCCCCTTTTATAGATCTTGCTTTTATAGGGTGGGTAACGTAATAATTCACATTGCCTCGGGTGGTTTCCGCGAACTGATGTGTACGAGCCTTGAGTCTGCCGTTCCTAGTTAGGCCATTTCCTAATACTGATCCTATTGCCTTTACTCCTACTGCCCTACCACCAAGACCGGCAAGAGTAGCGAATTCCATAGCAGTCGAGTCATGAAAAGAGCTAAAAGCAGCCTTTATAAATAAATAGTAGCATGGATGCTAGGAATGAAGCCTCCCTTACAAGAATATCATTAGTAGAAGAGGATACCCACATCCACGGCCATTAGTTTGATTCCCGTATGTAGCCGGCATATAGTATGGCGTGCCAAAGTTCCCGTCGTATCGACCTTGACTAGAGGTAGTACGACGACCCCATGAACAGACAAAAGAGAGAGAGCACAGATAGAAAGCGAACCACCTGTTCCCATAGCCATGGAATTGGACATCCGATTGGAACCAGCACGTAACAGAGAATAATAGCTTCTTGGTTTTTCTTTCTGCCTGCTTCTTTCTTCAACTGGGCTTGTTCGCTTGACGGGTCCTGGTCACTACTAGTTACTACTATTGGATTTGAACCAATGACTCTCGCCGTATGAAAGCGATACTCTAACCGCTGAGTCAAGGCAGAGAAAAGAAAAGAGACCCCTATAAGAGAAAGCCGCGCAACCAGAGTTCCCCAACCTATACAAGGGGGGCGGAGCGCTAAGAAAGAGAAAGCGAGGACGGAATACAAAACTTAGCCGATTGGAATCCTTATGGACCTTCTACGACTAAACGATAGGGCGTACGGAGAGCTAAGCGTCCTATGGACCTGTGGACTTGTTGCTCCTTTCTTTGGCTTGATCTTAAGGCTAAACCCAAGGACCTTGACAAAGGGAGTGCCATAATCCAAGGGACTAAAAGACAAGAAAGGGAACATCGGTCAAAGGGAGTTTTAACTCAAAGCCCCAAGAAGTGAGTAGAGAATGGTTACCTGCTAGGGGACCTAGGCTTGTTGATTGATAAAAACTTCCTCGGCTAACCTTCCGAATCGCTATTGTCCTAACTTGGCGCAACCAGTGGACTTTCCATTCCCGTCTTGCTTTTAGCTATCAGTTGAACTTTCTTATCACACTAGCTTTACAAACCTTATTGAAGCAACTGATTAGCTTCATTTATAGGGGGGCCGGCTGCCTTACTTGCCTCTGCTTTTACTCCCACACTATGAAAAAGAAGAGCTACTGACACTGACTACTCTCTACTATCTTTTACATTATGCCATTAAGGAAGAAAACTCTTAGCTACTTTTTCTTCCATGGTTGGGATCCATTAACCGATCGGATAGAAAATATGACTTCGCAAAAAAGAAAAATCTATTTCTGCCAAGTCTGCTTTAAAGCAAGAAGGTAATTTCCCCTCATATGACTAAGCGCTAGGAGACGATTAGCTCTAAGTGCTTAAGTCCATAGCTCCTATGATCGCGAGCTGCGGCTTGCTTTGTTCGCATCTCCGTAACGGCCTTGTTAAAGCGTTCCAACGACATGTTTAGCCCTCAGTCTCTACTGCCAACTCGTTTCACTCCAGTTTCCCGTAGCAACTACAGCAAGCTGCCTAGCTCACTGGCTCGTATGACTAGCTCGCTTACTTTAACTCAACAGCCTAGCTCAAATAAGAAAGTAACGGGATTTATTATAAGATAGGGATGAATCCCCTAAGAGCCAATAAGGAAGCATGGCAGTCCTAAAAAAATATCGAGTGCCATCCTCAGTTCAGATATAGCAGTTAAAGAATCCGGTAGCCGACTCTCATTCTGAGAGGGGAAACCTACCTTAAGAGAAAAAGAACAATCTAGCAATGTTCTAGAAGTAGCTATCAACGGCTAATCGGCACTTTTTAGTTGGCTAATTGTAGAATCTTTATTGGCAGTTCTCACTGGTATTTGGAGTGTTTTTCTATGTTAAACACAGGTTTTAGGAAGCAAGGCAGAAAGAGAGAAGAGTTTCTAAAAGAGCATAAATAAGGGTCTATTTGCCCAAATGGATGCATGTGAACAGTAGCGTAATTCCATACTGTGCAACGAAGTGGGCCAGATGATTGTGCTGAACTACTTCACTTGGGCTGACTTACATCATGAGCTCGAATCTTAGTGGCCCAAGGCGATTTAATTAATAAGAGAAGCCCAATTGCAATTCCAAGTCTAATCCAAAAGTGCTACTGAAGGAGGTGATTAAATCCAATTGAGAGAATGCATGCGTATGAAGTACTTGAGCAGCAAGCTAATATATTTGGCAATCTCCTAATTTGTTCACAATTGAATCGGTTTATTTGCTTCCCTATTCCTTCATTAGCCGCCTATGGCTTAATCTTTTCCTTATTTGTTTGGGTAGTTTACTTTCTCTACAAGTTAATTAGTTATTTCTTTTTCTAATCTTATTTGGATAGTAGTAGGATAATTCCCCTATATAAAGGGATGTTTTGTACTATAATTTTCATGCCTTCACAGTAGAGAGCTTTGGCTCTCTACCTTCTCCCTCTTTAATCAATGTTAATTTCTTTTATTTTCTTTAATTTAGTTTTATTGTTTTATTTTATTTTCTAGTTGAGGATTGATCAACGTTGTTCTTACAATTGTGAGATCTATTTGTTCTTCGTGTAATGCATGCATGAATTCCTTTTACTCTGGGTTTATAACTTCTATTACTTGAATTTATATAAGTATGTGCAACTTGTTTAAATTCGGGTAGAACCAATTAATCTGTCTCACTACTTCATGTCATTTAGTGGATAGGTTAATTAGTGGTAAAATTACCTTCAGGTAATACAGGGTAAAGGGTTAGTAATTCTGAACAGGTGACGCGGGTAGGAATAACTAAAATCAAGTTTCCCTAAATCTTAAGGCTGTTAACTTGGTTAATAGGTGTCGATACCTTACGGCCTGTTCCTTATTAATTAGAGTAGCAATTATGTTTGTACGGATTCACGGTAATTGTCGATAAAGTAAGGGGGAATTAGGTTGTGTCTATAGATTTCTTATTAGCCAGACCTTCATAAATTATTGACACATCTATGAAAGGCTAGTTTGAATTCACGTTGACCTATAACTGATTGATTTATGTTTGCATGAATATATTTGCATCGATGATCAATTGCATGAACGTAACTGAGATTTATTATTCAACTAGGTGTTTTATATGTTTATTTATGAGAGAAATAAAATTACCAGTCCCTGTGGAGACGATCCTGCTTATTGATATACTAGTTTTTAGTAGGTTTTATAAATGTTTTTGATAGCTGAAACGACACCTATCAACGACAGAGAAAGTTGCTAGCACTATCTAACGACTCTCTTTGTACTAGTGTCCTGTGGGCACTACTCCTCTAGGGAAAGTATGGACTTTCTACGGCGGTTACCTTCCAACCGGCTTTCTACGGCGGTTCGTCCCAACCGCCGTAGAAAGTCCCCTTCTACGGCGGTTCGTCCCAACCGCCGTAGAAAGTCCCCTTCTACGGCGGTTTAACAATTAACCGCCGTAGAAGGTCCTTTCTACGGCGGTTTAATTATAACCGCCGTTGTATTGACGTATTTAACCCTAAATAACAACATGCATCTCCATATCGCGGCCGAAAGTGTTCTTCTCCAAATTTCAACTACGGTTTTGCACGTTTGATGTAAAGAATCGTCATTTGGAGCTAAAATTTACCACCTTAAGGTTAGAAACTTCTAAAATTTCTCAGTAATTGCTTATGCTTGTATTTTATATATGTCATCCTATAGAATTTATTTTTATTTATGGTAGAGGGCTGAAAATTAAAGTTGCATTCAATGTATATGGTAAACCTTAGTATTGTGGAACCCTATTTAGTTATACTATATAGTTTCTTGGTGATGTGATTTGATTTATAGTTTTTGATTTTTAATGGAGGATGTTCATATAATTAGCACTACTTAGAGTGTGTATTATTTTTTTATGCATTTCATGTGTTCGACGAAATGCATAAATGAAAAACTTATGGGTTCTTCTTCATTTGATTATGTCTATTGCGCATGTGTTGGTTATGCATTATTTTTTTCATTGAGGTATTATATTAGTTTTGATTATATGAGTAACATTAGTATGACATGTGCTAAGACAAGCATGCAACTTGATACTTTGTACATTGTTTGTTGAATTATTATTTGGTTTTTTAAAATTATTTCAAGGTGTTAGTTACATATGGATCGAAATATCTTGTTGTATGGTGATCGGACCTCCGATTCTTATGCGAAAGAAATTGAGAATTTCATTGAATTCGCTTATAAGAATACAAAGTACGTCCATTGTCCGTGTAAAGCTTGTAAAAATGGTGCGCGGTTTGATAACTTAGATACAATAAGATTCCATTTATATCGGAACGGATTTGATCCTTCTTATAAACTGTGGATTTGGCATGGAGAAAGTATTGATGGTTTACCTGAGCAAAGAAAATCTCATGCAAAAGGAGATGATGGGATTACTAGAGATCGATTAGATGACATGATTGAGGATGTGGCCGAGGATTTTGCTGATAAACCGGAAGTTCTTGCTTCCATTTTGGGTGACAATGAGAAGCCTCTATACAATGGTTGCACTAAATATACACGCTTGTCTAGTGTTTTGAAGTTGTTTAATTTGAAAGCGGCAAATAGGTGGTCAGATACTAGTTTCACAGACTTATTGAGGGTATTGAAAGATATGCTCCCAGAAGATAATGAATTTCCAGATCGAATTTACGAGGCGAAAAAAATATTGTGTCCAATGGGTATGGAGTATAAGAAGATCCACGCTTGCCCAAACGATTGCGTTCTCTACAGGAATGAGTATAAGGATTTATTGCTTTGTCCTAAGTGTAAAACTTCACGATACAAAAACAAGCAGCTGTGTGATGAGGTTGAAGACAGTTCTGATGCGCAAAAGAAGGGGTCGCCGGCTAAGGTTCTGTGGTATGTTCCTATAATACCGAGATTTAAACGGTTGTTCGCTAATGCAAAAGATGCAAAACTAATGACATGGCATTCAGATCGGTGTATTCCCAGTGATGATGACAAGGTGATAATGCATACATCAGACTCAGATCAGTGGAAAAGATTTGATTCAATGTATCCTTCTTTTGGGGGAGAAGCCAGAAATTTGAGGCTTGGTTTGTGTACTGATGGAATGAACCCGTTTGGCAGTCTGAATAGCACACATAGCTCATGGCCAGTGATGTTGGTTATTTACAATTTGCCGCCTTACTTGTGTATGAAGCGCAAGTACATACTTATGTCTCTAATGATTTCAGGCCCAAGGCAACCAGGAAATGACATCGATGTGTATCTTGCTCCTCTTATTGAAGATTTGAAAAAGTTATGGGATGAAGGCACACCTGTGTTTGATGCATACCGTGAAGAAATGTTCACATTACGTGCTATGTTGTTCTGTACCATTAATGATTTTCCTGCTTATGGAAACTTGTCTGGGTACTCTGTTAAAGGGCATAAAGCATGTCCAATATGTGAGCAGAGTACAGATTTTTGTCAGCTTGCACATGGGAGGAAGACAGTATACCTTGGGCATTGCAGATTTCTTCCCGAGACTCATCCGTATCGCCGTATGAAAAGAGCATTCAATGGATTTCAAGAGTTCAGAAAAGCTCCAGAACCCTTGAGCGGGCCATTAGTGAAAGCTCGTGTGACGGACATTAATGTGGATTTTGGTAAACCTTCGGAGTCCAGCAATAATGATACAGGTTGTTGGAATAAAAAATCCATATTTTTTGAACTTTCATACTGGGAGCACTTGGATGTCATACATTGTCTCGACGTTATGCATATTGAGAAAAATATTTGTGAAAGCCTGTTAGGTACGCTCTTGAACATGGCTAATTCTATATATACTTCTATATAATTTTCTTCTATTATAAAGGCGTAAAGGCGAACCTGTAGGCCTGTTTAGCGCGTTTCCAAAGTAAACCCTAAGCGGCTTTGGAAAGTAAGGACCGGGTGAAGAATGAAAAAGTCCGCTAAGGCCCACGGGATAAGGTTTGCAGATGCGATCATGAATCGAACGAGATCGAACGATTTGGCTGTCGACGGGCAAAGCCGGAACGTCGACCGCAAACGAAGGATGGCCAGGCCCCGGTTCCCAGGGTTAGGGTATTCCCTATTATGAGCCTACTCAGATCAGAACTAAACTAGTGGATTCTCTTTCGCCTATCGGCCGGCTTTAAGCAACCTTCGCATTTCCTGCTGAGATCCCAAGTCTCCAAGTGGGCCCTCTTGGCCACCCACGACCTTGGCTTTTTAGAGAATCCCGCTCTTGTGTTGTAGGACTTGTAGCTTGGCAGTCCACCAGGTGGGTTTGTTTATCCTTCCAGTTTCGAGTGTCTTCTTGGATAGTTATAGCGGTCCATAGGTGCAACATGTACCTCGTGGGGAGGGAGGGCGGTGGTCTCCTAGACATAGTCCTCTCGGGCAATGGCCGTTTAGTCTATGATCCATTGGATGGTCGGTGCAAGGCCAAAAATTGGAACACATTGAGTCCGCTCGTTCCCGTCCTTCGCTTCAGGGCCTGTCCCTCGGTGTGGTTAGTACTCCATACTATCTGGAAGCGAAGCTTACACTTGTTCTAATTATGACGGTTCACCAGGGCCTCTTTCTTCCTCCCTTTTCTGCTCACTCGTAAGGGGTCTGGACCCCATATAGCGGGAGGGAGTCGACTGAACATCTCAACCATTGGCGGGAATTTCGGCCGCATCCGACCCCAATTCTTGTTCACCCCGGATGATCGTTTCACAGTCACTGAATGAGCAAGACGATAAAAAGTGGTCACTTAATATTTGACCGTTTTTGACTATATAATTTGGTCAAGATTAATTTGGTGACCCACCGTTATAGTCACGTTCATAGTTTTTGGTCACCAATTCAACATGTACTGGTCACTAATTTGGTTATAGTTGGTCACAAAATGGTCATAATCATAATCAAACCAGGACAATCAGCAGCAGGGAGAGCACATGCAAGTGCTCTCTATTTACCACAACAATACATATCAATAAGTGTTAAAATACATAAGTACTTTAGCAGAAGTTGAATCCAACCTATACTACATCAACAAGCATCTATTTCGCCATTAGCTACATCCAAACTAACATTCTAACTCATACTCAATCCAACAATTGGACTAGATGCATCCAAACACAATATGAATCCATGTGTATCATGAATTACTTCAAGAAGAAACACAGCTAAAAACATCCATTAACCATTCAAATATGCACACATCCTATCACACACAACACTAAAATCCACCAACAAATCAATTACTATTCTTCAACAAAATATCACTTCAATAACTACCAACACATAACCAATAATATGTAAAACTGGAGCCAACCAACATAATGAAATTCTAATAATATAAAGCATGAGCAAATAGCAAAGCAAAAGACGCTTGCTCTATCCAACGTTCACCTAGTCCAAGTAGCTTTGTTCCAATGCACTTCACGGAAAAAGCAAAACGAGATTTTAAAAAATTTATGGGCTAAAATCAGGAATGAAAAGGTTTGCATATGGAGAAGTGCATTGAATCACCTACTTCGATACTGGCATTTACACTTTGCCCTTCTCGCTGCTGCCAACAATGTGGTTACAATGTATTAGTTACTTTAGTAGTTATATAACATAACAGATAACAGAAAATGTTCAACACGCCTAGCTGTAGAAACAAAACCAACGATAGGTGGAGTGTTGTTCGCCTGTCGATTTTACTTGGCAATCTCACTTCTTTTCTACTCGTTGCTTGGTCCTACAATTCTACAACAGAAACAACAAATCCAATGATTAGTCACTTCATTTTTAAACTTAAATAAGTGTAGAATCTACATACAAAAATGAAAATAACTTGAACTTTGATGCATGAACATATTCCTAAACAAATTGACACCATCGAACAATCATACATCAAACATTATTGGGAAGTGTTTTTTTGGAGAAATAGGTCTAAGTTAGAAATCAGTTTTAATTAACAAATCAAGTGCTCGGTTATTCAGAATAGGAGAGTTCATCATCATAGCAGTCCTCTTTTTCATCGGAAGTTTGCATATTCTCCGTAGCACCATTATCACTGTTAATGAATGAATCACCCCCATCTTCATCATCTTGGGCCCTTTTCGAACTAACAGTACGATGAACTACGACATCGTCGATATAATGCAATTGATTCGAATCCCTGGATAATAGGGCCATATCTAATGACAGTTTAACTACCAAATTAGTAATAGGTTGTTCCTTCTGGTACACATCATCCATATCGTTTTCATCTGATCTCTCAAGCACATCATACAACCTTCGGGGGTTACATCCTTAAACAGCATGTCAACTAATTCCCAATTTGAGACCAGGAACATAATATACTTGGTTAACTTGGGATGCAAGTACATATGGTTGGTCTTTGTACCATTTTCTTGCGAAGTTCACACTAGTTAGACCAGATTCCTTATCAACCTGAATTCCCATCCTATCAACCTTGAGCTAGTCACACTTGAATATAATCACTCTCTTATTACTTCTGCAGTATTCAATCTCAAGCGCATCTTCAAGCAACCGATAGAAATCAATCACATTGTCCCCATGTTCCCCTTCTACTACAACTCCACTATTTTGGGTCTTCCTATGTTTCTGACATGTCTGTGTATGAAACCTATACCCATTGACCATGCATCCACTGTATATGACTACTCTCGATAATGGACCTCGAGATAGAATTTAGGTATCATAAGAATACAAATCAGTGTGTGCACGGACCTGCACAAGATTGCAGTAATATTAACATTTTAATTAATCTAACACACCATCAAATAAAAAGGAATTCTAAAAGTAAAAGAGTGTGTATACGGGCCATAAACTTACATGTTGCTGCAACCACTTAGCAAATTGTTTGTCATGACGTGCATCGATGCAAACAGAACTTTTTTCCTCAATTAAAACTTTGTGTTTCCTGTATAAAAATACATACAATCTTCATGTGAGAATGCTACTACTAGTTATGTAGACTACAATAGCCGGAATTGTAAGGTACTGACTCGATTAACGGATTCAACTCATCACAGTTGTTCAAAACCACAGTGTGCATTTTTTGAAGCTCGTCACTCTCAATTTTACAACACTTTGTAGCACCAATTGGTCTCGCCTTCCATTGAAATAATGAAACATCTGAACATTTTTCAGACATCTCATTATTGCGCTCTGGCCGGTTGAATCTTATTTCTGCATTCTTCAAGTACATCGAGCGGAAGGTTAAACATTCTTGGTCGAGGTATCTATCAGCAATCATCATTCTAGACGAGCCTTGTTGTGTACATGCCCCTTTAGAGTTCCCATTTTCCTAAAAAAGAATTACATTTAAGAATATTAGAGGAAAGATTAACATAAGACAACCAATATTCTTGTAAATGGAAAAAATCAACATTTCACCTTTCAAATGGAAACATCCACCGATATTGCGATGGGCTAGATAATATAACCTCATTTGGTAGGTGTAGCAAAAGGTGCAACATAATGTCAAAGAATGAGGGAGGGACTATTCTTTCCATTTTGCAAAGAAGTAAAGCAACTCTGCCTTGTTCAGCCTTCATAACTTCAACATCTATTACCCGAGTACACATTTCTTGAAAAAGTGGCTCAATTCATATACAATCTCTCTCACTTTCTAGGGAAAGCTCCAGACCTCATCTGAGTTAACCCATGTACTAAGGGCTCCCTAGACAAATACTAGCTACCCAAAAAGAAAGTACTTTTAGGCTTACTTACTTTCTGCCCTGTTGCAAGTTCATACCTCCTCAAGAATACCATAAAGTTCCTGACCGATTCAGAATTTCCTCGCATAAAAACCATTAAGTCATTAGCAAAAGACAGATGAGTTACATGATGCGCTGTCCTAGGGATCGTGTATCTGCCAATAAGTCCTTGCTACCATTCTATTCAAGCCTCCGGTAAAAGCGTCACTGACAAAATGAAGAGAAAGGGAGACAGATGATCCCCTTGCTTAATACCCAGCTCTGCCTGAAAGAATCCGGAAGGGCCTCCATTAACCAGAACTGAAAACCAAAAACCACGAAAGTTCCCCAGAATCAATCCAAATAGAGGCGGTAGCCCAAAAGCCTCCAATAACCGATCTAGAAATTCTCATGACACTCGGTCAAAAGCTTTAACCATGTCTTGTTTGAAAATGATATTTCCCCCTCTTGTTTTTCTATCCAAGAAATGTACCAATTCTTGTGCCAACAATACATTATCCTCCAGCTCCCGACCCTCCAAAAAAAGTCGCTTGTTTTGGGGAGATAAGACAGAGCATAAGGGGTTTTAGCTGCTCACACAGTATTTTCGTGAGAATCTTGTTGAAGAAATTACACAAACTGATAGTTCTGTAATCTTCAAAAGTCCTTGACGCGACCCTCTTTGGCTGCAAGGCAATCTAAGTACTAGCGACTGCCCTTGGGATAGGGACACCAAGTATAAATTCCTCACAGGCTGCAACCAAATCTTCTGCTAAAATTTCCCACAGGCTCGGTAAAAAATTCCTGAAAAGCCATCACTACCCGGCGATCTTTCTGGATCCAATCCCCACACCACCTCATTAATCTCCTCCTGACTTGGCGACCACAACAAGACCTCCTTCTCCTCTGCAGTAACCCATGAGCAGATAGCTTGTAGGAAGCCAGCCTGGGCCTGTTCCACACGATCTTCCTCCTCTGCCACAGCAAAAAGATTTTCAAAAAACTTTGCTCCCCCACACCAATATCCCCCTGTTCAGTAAGTGTCCTCCCATCCCTCTTTTGAAGCAAAGTCATGTGATTTTTCATTTTTATTTTTTATGTATTTTTATCCCTCTCTGCTAACCACTTAACCCTCGATTTTTGTCTCTGAAAAATCTCCTCCTCTGTTATGCTCCGATAAAATACTGCCTCTCCCTGGCGCAAAGCCATAAGGTCATCTTCCGCTCCAGTAGTATCTGTATCATAGCACCCTTGCAATCAATCCACCGCTTGTTCTGCTAGTTTCACATTCGAATGAACATTTCCAAATACATTGAAATTTCAGTCTTGCAAATCCCTCTTAAGTCTGCGTAATTTCAAAGAAAACAGGTTCATGCCATAAGCGTGTAGAGGCATTTCGTAACTATTTTTCACCATCTCCTGGAGTCCCTGCCTGTTAACCCACATATTTTGAAAACGGAAAGATTTTTTCACTCTCTAATGAGGACGGAGCCTTCTGATCATGCACGATTTAGTAAATTAATTTGACAACCTGGTAACTTTCAACTTTTTCATGTCTAACGTTTTCCTAGCCTTCTGACGCCCACCACCCGTTGCTCTAATTCCAGTCCAGGTGTACTGTCCCCCGACCATCGGTACATCCACAAGTCCAAGATCATCTATAAAATCTGCGAAATCATTCATATCCCTCTGAGAAGGAGTAGAGCCCACATCATATTCACTTAATTCCGCAATAACATTAAAATCTCCCGTGATGAGATGTGGACTATGCACCTGCAAATCCTTAATATCACTCCATAGAGACTGGTGTTCTCCCCTGAAATGATTTCCATACACAAAAGTAACCACGAAGGAACAGTCACTTGCGTGCACAACCTCCAAAGATAAAAAAATTCAGAACTGCCCAACAGATTTAGAGTAAAATCAACCCTCCAAAATACCCATATTTTTCTCGTTATCGAAGCAATAAAGTGATACGTGAATTCTCATGATGGAATATAAGTTAACTTTAACGGTTACTTCGCTAATCAGAAAGAGATACTGGAGTTTACAAAAATAAAATAAAACAAACAGACGCGCGTGGATCATGTGCCATGACATTTATGAATCACGTTGCCTACAAAAACCTGTTTTTATGTCATTTCCCAAATACTTTATATTCGTATAAGCTTTCAATTTTTTAGGTTAAGTTGTTATGTCCCTTAATTTTTTGGTTGTACTTATTTCATTGAGTAATAAAGAATTAGAATCACAAATCTCATCAATCACTATTCTCAATTTTTTTTTTGTTATAATTAATTAGAACTTTTTTTTCTTTCCTTTTGGAATGCTACTTTACGTTCTCT